>CAUYON010081146.1:0-37683 GCA_963573935.1 Arctocebus calabarensis
CCGCCAAACAACAATGACGGCTGCAACCAAAAAATGGCCGGGCGTTGTGGCGGGTGCCTGTAGTCCCAGCGACTTGGGAGGCGGAGGCAAGAGACTCGCTTGAGCCCAGGAATTGGAGGTTGCTGTGAGCTGTGATGCCACAGCACTCTACCCAGGGTGACAGCTTGAGGCTCTGTCTCAAAAAAACAAACAAACAAAAAAAAAAAAACTTAAGGTTTTTCTTTTTTTGGCTCGGTACCTATAGCACAGTGGTTATGGTGCCAGCCGCATACACTGAGGCTGGTGTGTTTGAACCTGGCCTGGGCCAGCTAAACAACCATGACAACTGCAACAACAACAAAAAATAGCCAGGCATTGTGGCAGAGGCTTATAGTCCCTCCCAGCTGCTTAGGAGGCTGAGGCAAGAGAATCACTTAAGCTCAGGAGTTTGAGGCTGCTGTGAGCTGTGACACTATGGCACTCTACCGAGGGTGACCTAGTGAGACTCAGTCTCAAAAAAAAAAAAAATTAAGGTTTTTCTTTTATATTCTTTTGATTATATACAGACTTCTTGTAAAATCCTTTTATTACCACTGGAATAACAGCTTTCTATAAATAAAATTTGGTTTAGATAAACCTTTTCTCTCTAGAAAGAAAAAAAGAGAGAGATAACACTAATACATGCTTTTTTTTTTGAGACAGAGTCTCACTATGTCACCCTCGGTAGAGTGCTGTGGTGTCACAAGCTCACAGCATCCTCAAACTCTTAGGCTTACATGAAAAATGAAACACAATTGGCTCGGCGCCTGTGGCTCAACGGGCTAAGGCGCCAGCCACGTACACCTGAGCTGGTGGGTTCGAATCCAGCCCCAGGGCTCGCCAAACAACAATGATGGCTGCAACCAAAAAAAAAAAAATGGCCGGGCGTTGTGGCGGGCGCCTGTAGTCCCAGCTACTTGGGAGGCAGAGGCAAGAGACTCGCTTGAGCCCAGGAATTCGAGGTTACTGTGAGCTGTGATGCCACGGCACTCTACCCAGGGTGACAGCTTGAGGCTCTGTCTCAAAAAAAAAAAAAAAAAAGAAAAATGAAACACAACTATAGCCTAGGATGAGGAACGAGGAGGGAGAAGGGAAGGGAGGGGGGTAGGTCTTTACAGGGAGGGTTAGGAGGGGGACCACACACCTGCATACTGCAAGTACAAGTCGGATCTATCAGGTGTGGAACACAAATGTCTTAATGCTGTAATTGGCTAAATAAGGTGAAAGCTATGTTGATTACTAGCATGTAAGCACTCCAATTTGTATAAATAATCAATACCTTGAATCCCATAATGGCATAAATGTATGTATGATCTATGTACAAATGACTTAAAAAAACCCAAAACTCTTAGGCTTAAGAGATTCTCTTGTCTCAGCCTCCCAAGTAGCTGGGACTACAGGTGCCCACCACAACATCTGGCTATTTTTTTAGAGATAAAGTCTTGCTCTGGTTCAAGCTGGTCTCCAACGCATGAGCTCAGGCAATACACCTGCCTTGGCCTCCCAGAGTGCTAGGATTACTGGCATGAGCCACCTCACACAGCCAGCTACAGAAACTATTGATGAATAATGGATTAAACATGGGGTTTCTGATTGTCCTTACCTTTTTCTTTTTGCAATTTTTTTGGTCGGGGCTGGGTTTGAACCCGCCACCTCTGGCATATGGGGCCGGCGCCCTACTCCTTGAGCCACAGGAGCTGCCCTGTCCTTACCTTTTGACAATGGTACAAAGTAACAAAATAACCCCAGAGACATGAATGTGTTTACGTTCTTTTTTTTTTAAGACAGAGCCTCAAGCTGTCACCCTGGATAGAGTACCCTAGCATCACAGCTCACAGAAACCTCCAAATCCTGGGCTCAAGCGAGTCTCTTGCCTCTGCCTCCCAAGTAGCTGGGACTACAGGCGCCCAATACAACGCCCGGCCATTTTTTTGGTTGCAGCCGTCATTGTTGTTTGGCAGGCCCAGGCTGGATTCGAACCCACCAGCTCAGGTGTATGTGGCTGGAGCCTTAGCCCACTGAGCAACAGGCGCCGAGCCTGTGTTTATGTTCTTATATATACATGCATGCAATAAGAAGTTGGTGGAATTAAAAATGCTCTCTGATCATCAAGGGCCTCTTTATAGGTATTGAATACATTCACCCACCCAGCAATCACATGAATATTTTACAGGTAAGGATTGTGTGCAGAGAAACTTGCCCAAGGTCACATAATTACCTAAGATTCAAATCTTAGCATTGGAACTCTAGAACCTACCACCATATGGTTCCAAGATAATTAACACAGTGAAAATTTCCTACTCATCCCCTTGATCTGCTTTAGTTTTATTCAGAGCACTTATCACTACTTGTCATTATGTATTTACTTGTCTAATCTCTTTCCTACTTGAATGTAAGCAGCATGAGGGCAGGGAATTATTCTTTTGTATTTAGAGCTTTATCATTAGTGCATAGTACATAGTAGGCTCTCAGTAAATATTGATTAAATGAAGGAATAAATACAAGTTCACTACTGTTTAGGTCACAGATGAATGTAAAGAATAGCAAAGGAATTAATATCATGGCCTTATACAAATGCTAAAGAGAATATGCTAAATGTTTGATATAACTCATTTCTAAAACAACACAGAATGTGATCTTCAAACGCATGTAATTCTAGCACTCTGGGAGGCCAAGGTGGGTGGACTGCCTCTTGGGAGACTGAGGCAAGAGAATCTCTTGAGCCCAAGAATTTTTATTATTTTTTTAAAATTTCAGTTAATGTGAGGGTACAAACAACCAGATTACAATATTTGCATTTGTTAGAGTCCCTGTTATAGTTGTGTCCTCTACCCAACAGGTGTGTCATATACCCTTTCATTGTTCCCATTAAGTGGGAACATCCCCAAGCTGCCGCCTCTCCTCTCCTTTGTTTGCCTCCCCCCAACATGAATTGAAATGAGTTTTTCTCCTCTGTGGGTGTGAATTAGACCATCTACTGGCTTAATATGAGTATTGAATACATTGGATATTTCCTTTTCCATTCTTGTGATACTTTACTAAGAAGAATGTGTTCAACTCCATCCAGACTAACACAAAAGATATAAAATCACTACCTTTTTTATAGCTGAATAGTATTCCACAGTATACATATGCCACAGTTTGCTAATCCACTCCTGAGTTGATGATGGGCATTTAGGTTGTTTCCACATATTGGCAATTATAAATTGAACCACGATAAACAATCTAGTGCAAATGTCTTTATGAAAAGGTGATTTTTTAAATTTTGTGTAGATGCCTAGTAGCACTCAAGAGTTTGAGGTTGCTGTGAGCTGATACACTACAGTATTCTACCCAAGGCAATAGAATAAGACTGGCTCCAAAAAAAGGAAAAAAAAATCAAATTCGACTTAACTTAAAATATGTTTGTTTTTTTTTTTTCTTGAGACAGAATCTCATTCAGGCATGCTGAGTACAGTGCTGTGGCAACCTCAAGAAATTAACACAGTGAATATTTCCTACTGTGCTATGGCAACCTTAAGCTCTTGGGCTCAAGCGATTGTCTTGCCTCAGTTTTTTTATTTTTAGTAGAGATAGGGTCTTGCTCTTGCTCAGACTGGTCTCGAACTCCTGAACTCAAGGAATCCACCCGCCTTGGCCTTCCAGAGTGCTAGAATTACAGGCATGAGCCACTGCATCTGACCCACAATATGTTTCTTTAGTTTCTCCAGGCAGAGTTAACTCTATTTGGAACTTCTTTTGCATTTTTATATGGTGTAGTATAAGAAGGGCCAAAGCATGACATAATGTACCTTGTCATAATACTGTAGCCTGGGGGTGGACACAGTCTCCCCATCCTCTGAGCGGATTAAGCGATCTAAGAATTCTTCTTTGCCAACTTCAGATGCTGCCTGACTGAAACATTCCAGAGCCTAGAGGAAAAGAATACAAAGTGACTTACAGTAGATTATTCCAATTCTAGATGCTACAAATCAGGAGTTCACATACCAAGGAAAGCAAAACAAAAACAAAAAAAGAAATTATTTAAGATAGTTTATTATATTCATAATTTCTGCCACATCTAAACTCTATGATCCATTAATATTTTCAAAAAACTTATCTCACTTTTTATTTAAATACTATTAGTTAAAAAGTCATCCGTGGGGTGGTGCCTGTGGCTCAGCAAGTAGGGCGCCAGCCCATATACTAAAGGTGGTGGGTTCAAACCCGGCCGCTGCCGAACTGCAAAAACAGAAAAATAGCCGGGCGTTGTGGCGGGCAATTGTGGTCCCAGCTACTCGGGAGGCTGAGACAAGAGAATCGCCTAAGCCCAGGAGTTAGAGGTTGCTGTGACCTGCACTCTACCAAGGGCGATAAAGTGAGACTCTGTCTCTATAAAAAAAGATAAAATAATAAAAAAAAGTCAAATGTAATAAGATGATGACAGACAGATAGACACGTAATAAGCCAACTGTAGCAACATGGTTTTGGGGTTTTTTTTGAGACAGAGTCTGGCTCAGGCTGGAACATGTTAACAAGTATAGAATTTGGGGGCTGAGTGTGGTGGCTCATGCTTATAATTCCAGCACTTGGGAGGACAAGGTAGGTTGACTGCCTGAGCTCACAGGTTTGAGACCAGCCTGAGCGAGAACGAAACCTCGTCTCTAAAAATAGCTGGGCATTGTGGTGGGTGCCTGTAGTCCCAGCTACTTGGGGGGCTGACGCAAGAGAATCGCATGTGCCCAGAAGTTTGAGGTTGCTGTGAGCTGTGAGACCACAGCCCTCTACCTAGGACAACCAAGTGAGACTCTGTCTCAGAACAAACAAACAAAAAAACCCACCTGTAGAATTTGAGTGGTGGGTCTACACATGTTTCATTGTATAAATCTTTAAACTTTTGTGTATATTTGAAAATTTTAAAAGTAAACAACCATGAGAAAAAGCAGCATAAAACAAAAACCAGAGAGCAGGGGAGGTGGCTCACGTCTATGATCCTAGTACTCTGGGAGGCTGAAGTGGGTGGAATGCCTGAGCTCACGAGTTTGAGACCAGTCTGAGCAAAAAGCAAGACCCCATCTCTACTAAAAAACAAAAAAACTGAGGCAAGAGGATTGCTCGAGCCCAAGAGTTGGAGGTTGCTATCAGCTATGACACCATGGCAGTCTACTCAAGGTGACATCTTGAGACTCTGTCTCAAAAAAAAAAAAAAAAACAAACAAACCAGGCAGTGCCTGTGGCTCAGTAAGTAGGGCGCTAGCCCCATATACCGAAGGTGCTGGGTTCAAATGCGGCCCCAGCCAAACTGCAACAAAAAAAAAATAGCCGGGCGTTGTGGTGGGTACCTGTAGTCCCAGGTACTCGGGAGACTGAAGCAAAAGAATCACCTAAGCCCAAGAGCTGGAGGTTGCTGTGAGCTGTGATGCCACGGCACACTATTGAGGGTGACAAAATGAGACTCTATCTCTTATTAAAAAAAACAAACAAACTAGACACAATGATTATAATTATAAGATATAATAAATAAATTTGACTAACAAAAAAATACATTAGGCCGTGCCTGTGGCTCAAGGAGTAGGGAGCCGACCCCATATACTGGAGGTGATGGGTTCAAACCTGGCCCCGGCCAAAACCTGCAAAAAAAAAAAAAAAAAAATGCATCCATAAAAACAACTGCACAGGGGTAGGAAAGTTTTAATATTTTCTTATTTCCAGGGGCGGGAGGGTTTTAACATTTTCTTATTTTCTGTGTATAAACTAAAATCCACAAAGTACAAGTAACTGAAGAGTCCTTGCATGTCTGTCATGTTGTTTGTTGGCATTAGTAGTCTTCTTTATCCTTATCAAGAGGAGCCTATACCTCCTAGTCTCTATAACCTAGTGAGATGGAAACTAAGAGTTCTCCTTGCATTAAAGCGTATCACTCAAATGCAATTTACCTTCTGTCCTTCTCCTGTAACTAGGTAACATCGTCCCAGCATAAATCGACAGGAACCAACATTGACTTGACACCAAGGATGTAGCAGTTGAATGTAATCCTTAAAGACATAAAATGTGTTTACTGATTAGAAAAATAAACATTCCTTAAGGAGATACTTATTTCCAAGTTGTTCTTCATACAGGGAGAGAATATAGTATTTAATTAACACAAAAGTTTTATTTCCTGAAATCATCTGGAGATTAAAACCTCATACTGTTAATATATTCTTCCTTTTTCTTTTCTTTTTTTTGAGACAGAGTCTCACTTTGTCACCATTGGTAGAGTACCATGATGTTACAGTTCACCGAAACCTCAAACTCTTAGGCTTAAGTGATTGTCTTATCTCAGTCTTCCAAGTAGCTAGGACTACAGACGCCCGCCACAACACTCAGCTATTTTTTTTTTTTTGAGACAGAGCCTCAAGCTGTTGCCCTGGGTAGAGTGCCGTGGCATCACAGCTCATAGCAACCTCCAACTCCTTGGGCTCAAGGGATTTTCCTGCCTTCACTTCCCAAGTAGCCAGGACTACAGGAGCCCAACAATGCCCAGCTATTTTTTTTTTTTTTTTGAGACAGAGCCTCAAGCTGTCAACCTGGATAGAGTGCCTTGGCATCACAGCTCACAGCAACCTCCAATTCCTGGGCTCAAGCGAGTCTCTTGCCTCCGCCTCCCAAGTAGCTGGGACTACAGGTGCCCGCCACAACACCTGGCCATTTATTGGTTGCAGCCTTCATTGTTGTTTGGCAGGCCTGGGCTGGATTCAAACCCGCCAGCTCAGGTGTACGTGGATGGCGCCTTAGCCTGTTGAGCCACAGGCGCCGAGCCCACTCAACTATTTTTTAGAGACAAAGTCATGCTCTTGCTCAGCCTGGTCTCAAACCTGTAACCTAAGGTGATCCACCTGCCTCAGCCGCCCAGAGTGCTAGGATTGGGTGTGGGCCACTGCGCCCAGCAGATATAGTCTCGCTCTCTCTCTTTTTTTTTTTTTGAGACAGATGTTGCCCTTGGTAGACTGCCATGGCATCACAGCTCACAGCAATCTTAAACTCTTGGGCTTAAGCAATTCTCTTGCCTCAGCCTCCCAAGTAGATGGGACTACAGGTGCCTGCCACAACACCTGGCTATTTTTTGGTTGTAGTTGTCATTATTGTTTGGCAGGTCCAGGCTGGGTTCAAACCCCCCAGCTTCAGTGTATGTGGCTGGCACCCTAGCCGCTGAGCTACCAGCACTGAGCCGACCGACCAACATATTCTTACATATTCATGTCTCCAAATGATCTGATTTTTAAGTCTGGAATGGGGTCCAAGAAATTTGATTCATGTTGTCTGTATACAATACTTTAAAAAAATATACAGATTTGATTTTTTACTCAGGAAATTTATAGCATAACAAGTAAGACAGATACATAAAGATGATTATGGTTAAGGATTTTTTAGGTTAGATATCTTATGAAAGCAAATGGGAGTTCTGTAGCACATACACCTACTCTAACTTTCCACTTTTTGCTATTTACTGGTTCAATGACTAGATTCCAATAAAGGAAGACAATGGTATGTTTGTATTACTATATGAAGACAATGGTATGTTTGTATTACTATAAAAAAACTAGCAGAGAGAATTAAAAAAAAGTTAAAAATTAACTAGAAAAAACTATGTTAGGAATGATCCTATTAAGGGAGGCAGATCTGAAGCTGAGATGGTCATCTATAAGAAAAAAATAGACTGGGTGAGGTGGGTCACGCCTATAATTGCACCACTATGGGGGGCCGAAGAGGATAGGTTGCCTGATCTCACAGGGACCAGCCTGAGCAAGTGTGAGACCGTCTCTAAAAAATAGCTGGGCACTGCAGTGGTACTCGGATGCTGAGACAAGAGAATCATTTGAGCCCAAGAGTTTAAGGTTGCTATGAGCTATGATGCCATGGAACTCTACCAAGGGCGACACAGTGAGACTCTGTCTCAAAAAATTAAAAAAAAAAAAAACCAAAAAGAACCCAAAAAAAAATTTTAGGGTGGCACCTGTAGTTCAGTGGTTAGGGCACCATTCATATACACTGGGGCTGAAGGGTTTGAACCCAGCCTAGGCCAGCTAAACAACAATGACAACTGCAACAACAAAAAAATAGCCAGACATTGTGGCGGGCACCTATAGTCCCAGTTACTTGGGAGGCCAAGGCAAGAGAATCACTTAAGCCCAAGAGTTTGAGGTTGCTGAAAGCTGTGACGGCATAGCACTCTACCAAGGGCAACATAGTGAAGACACTGTATTAAAAAAAAAAAAAAAATTAAAAATTAAAAAAAGTAGAGAAAAATATCTCTTCTTTAAATTCTATTACTTTAAAAAAAATCCCACAGCAACTGATATTCTAGGCAGCCATTTACTAACCAAGCCCAAAGCTGCTTAGTTTCTAAGATAAGACAAGATCAGGTACGTTTAGGGTGTTATGGCCATAGATAAAAAAATCTCTTTGGGGCATGTCTTGGCATAATCAGTTTCATTACTATGGTTCTTATTATCAAATCAAAATTTCAGCTATCTCATTCTTTATAAAAATAATTAAAGCTGAAATGTTCAAAGGAACTCACCTGCAATTGTACATACTGACAATTTCCCATTAAACATTCTAGAAAGAGACAACCAGGATTGCTAGGCCATCTAGTTACTAGTTAAGGAGACTGCTTACTTTCCTGGGCAAAACTTAAATATACATATAGGGCATCAAACTAATCAATAAAATCTTGCTCAACTCCTCAGTAAAAAACAAAGTAAAAATAAGGATCATGTCTGAAAATACTTAAAAATCTTGTCAGGTGGTAAGCATCTAACCTCATTAAAGCTTTTCATTAAACTTGAACTTTACCTCAGAAATGAAAACATAACCTAAGCATTTGTACTCTCAAATCAAACTGAAATTAAAAAAATTCTTCATTATACAGGCAGAATCAGAGCCTTAGACTATTTAAATATGAGAACTTTCAACTGGCTTTTAAATAAAAGGATACAAAAGTTGCAATAAATAATTGGTAACAGCAGAGATCATTTCAGGCCAATTTAATCCAGTCTGGTTTAGAGGTGCCTTTGGTTGAGAGAATAGATGATATATAATGTGTTTTCTTGCAACTTCCTGGAAGAATAACTCCACAATTGTCTGAGGGCTAGATACTTAAAAAGAAAGTTACGATAATCACAAACTAGTGATGGTAAGATCAATGACAATATCAGTTTTTTATTCAGACAATTTAAGAAATTAATTTTATCATTATAAGGAAGAACATTTATCATTTCAAAACAGAAGATGCATCAGGACAATATAAATAAAAGCTGTTTGTAAACTGTGAAGTACTGGGCAAATGCAATAAAAAACCACTTAAATTCATTGTTACAGTCATTGTTTTTCACTGATCTCACTATATCTAAGTGCCTTTCCTAGAAATTCCTTACCATAAACACATTAAGTCCCAAGATAATGAGTGTTTTACAGAAACAATGGAAAATAAATTCTCTAAAATAATAGTTTTCAAGTATGAGAGAAGGGCGCCTTTTAAATATTCATTGACTGGGCGGCACCTGTGGCTCAGTGAGTAGGGCGCCGGCCCCATATACCGAAGGTGGTAGGTTCAAACCCAGCCTCCGCCGAACTGCAAAAACAGAAAAATAGCCGGACGTTGCGGTGGGCGCCTGTAGTCCCAGCTACTCGGGAGGCTGAGGCAAGAGAATCACCTAAGCCCAGGAGCTGGAGGTTGCTGTGAGCTGTGTGACGCCACGGCACTCTACTGAGGGTGAAAAAAGTGAGACTCTGTCTCTACAAAAAAAAAAGATTAAAAAATAAATAAATAAAAATAAAATAAATATTCATTGACTAAGATAAGAATACAAAAGCTACCATGAACTGGTAAATTTTTAAATGACTTTGTTGAATTAATCACTGAAGCATCAAAACACAATGGAATGGCTCAGGCCCATACCTCAGAGGTCAGGGCACCAGCCACATACACCAAGGCTGGTGGGTTTGAGCCCAGCCCGGGCCTGCTACACAAAGATGACAACTACAGCAAAAAAAAAAAAAAATAGCCAGGCATTTTGGCGGGCGCCTATAGTCACAGCTACTTGGGAGGCTAAGGCAAGAGAATCGCTTAAGCTCAAGAGCTGGAGGTTGCTGTGAGCTGTGACGCTATGGCACTGTACCGAGGGTGACAAAGTGAGACTGTCTCAAAAAACAACAACAAAAACACAATGGAAAACTACTGTTTGTACCATACCTTTAATTGATGCCTGATCAGGCCACAGCTTTCTTCTTTTTTTTTTTTTTTGTGACAGAGTCTCCCTTTGCCACACTTGGTAGAATGCCATGGTGTCATAGCTCACAGTAACCTCAAACTCTTGGACTCAATTCTCTTGCCTCACCCTCCCGAGTAGCTATGCCTACAGGTGTCTGCCACAATGCGTGGCTATCTTTTAGAGATGAGGTCTTGTTCTTGGCTCCAGCTGGTCTTGAAGCTGTGAGCTCAGGCAATCCACCTGACTCAGCCTCTCAGAGTGCTGGGATTATAGGCATGAGCCAATGCGCCCGACCAGGCCACAGATTTCTTTCTTTCTTTCTTTCTTTTTTTTTTTTTTTGTAGAGATACAGTCTCACTTTATCTCACTCGGTAGAATGCAGTGGCATCACACAGCTCACAGCAACCTCCAACTCTTGAGCTTAGGTGACTCTCTTGCCACAGCCTCCCAAGTAGCTGGGATTACAGGTGCCTGCCACAACACCTGGCTATTTTTTTGTGGCAAATTTGGCAGGGGGCCGGGTTTGAACCCACCACTCTTGGTATATGGGGCCAGTGCCCTACCCACTGAGCCCCAGGTGCTGCCCTAGGCCACAGCTTTCTAAAGAAAGCAAAGAGCCTGGCCAACCTTTCCATAGGAAATGAGGCAAATGATCATTTTAATGAATATACAATTTAAAATCAAATGCATACAACGTGAACTCCTTACCAAACTTATTTGCCACTAAAGTACCAGAGTCTGTTAGTTCAAGTACTGACAAGTGTTGGAGATTAGACTCCCTGTGAAAAAAGGGAAAAAAGACAGTTTAATAAATTCTGCTATGCCAAACATTACTTCCACAAATTATATTATTAATATTAAGAGCACTTTCAACTTAATCGATTATTGTCCATCAAATTACTCAGTGATCCTTCAATAAGCAGGCAGAATAGACAGGAGAGTTTATCTTACTGAAAATGTAAATCTTTCCTAGGAAGCAGACTCATAGGAAAAAAAAGAAAAAGAAAGAGAATGTGAATCTTGTAATTCTTGTATTTTCTTTCTTCCTTTGGTTATAAAGAAGTTCAGTTTACCTTTAATAACTACAGCACAATGTTTTTGTGTATGGTCTAATTTTCATTCTGTTCATCTTATTATTTTATCTTTAACATAATTCACCTGTACATTAAATACACATATATAATTAACTATTAAATTAATTAAAAGTAATAAATATATTTTATTTTCATGCTTGTAAGTTGCCTTCAACCTTTAGAAAATGGAGCATCTGAAAGCTCTCTGAATCTTAAAGGCTCATAATTTTATAGTATGAATAAAGAATTTATTTTCCTTTAAGACAGAGGGACAATAATTACATTCACAGTTTATTTTTAAAATAATAACAATGAAACTCACAGAGTGTCAAGTGGAACATCACTTGCCAAGCACGTACTTCCCCACTTAATGAGGTAGTAAGATAAGAGTAGGGGAGCTGTTCGATGTAGTAGGTCTTGCTGAGCTTGAAAGAGCTGACCAGCTCCCAAAATCACCTATACATGATGGGTGGGTAGATGAAATAAACCATAGTCATCAGTAAAGGTGACTCTAGTAGTTCAGGTGGAGCTAAAATAACAAACATAATTACAAAAGGACAATATTGTAAAGGCAACACACCTATTACATTTTGGGGTAGGAAGTAGCAAAATAGCTTTCCCCAAATTAATAGTCCAAAAATAATCAACAGCTCACCAAGTTATGGGAGCTGATGCTAAAAAAAAAAACCCAAAAATAAAAAAAGGTTAATTTTCATTAAATCTGTGGGTTCAGATTTGAAGAGGAAGAGGGAAATCTAAATCCTCTCTTACGTTACTGGTGTTGGGTAAAAACATGTATCGTCATATAGAGGCAAATTTGGCAATACTACCAACATCCTTAAAAATGTGCAATACCGGCTTGGCACCAGTGGCTCAACGGGCTAAGGCACTAGCCACGTACACCTGAGCTGGCAGGTTCGAATCCAGCCAGGGCCCGCCAAACAGCAATGACAGCTGCAACCAAAAAAATGGCCGGGCATTGTGGCGGGCGCCTGTAGTCCCAGCTACTTGGGAGGCGGAGGCAAGAGACTCACTTGAGCCCAGGAATTAGAGGTTGCTGTGAGCTGTGATGCCACAGCACTCTATCCAGGGTGACAGCTTGAGGCTCTGTCTCAAAAAGAAAAAAAAAAAATGTGCAATAACCCTGTGATCAATCAATTCACTTCCTTTTTTTTTTTCTTTTTTAGAGATGGGGGTCTTACTATGTTGCCCAGGGTGGAGTGCAGTGGCTATTCACAGGCTCGATCCCACTACTGATCAGCACGGGAGTTTTGACCTGCTCCATTTCCGACCTAGGCCAGTTCACCCCTCCTTAGGCAACCTGGTGGTCCCCTGCTCCCGGGAAGTCACCATATTGATGCCAAACTTAAGAGTGGACACCCGATCAGCATAGCGCACTACAGCCCAGAACTCCTGGACTCAAGTGATCCTCCTATCTCAGCCTCCTGAGTAGCTGGAACTTCGGGCGCGTACCACCACATCTGGCTTAATTCTTAACTGCATGAGACATTTATTAAAAAGGGGTAGATGACAAAATTTAGAAAGTAGTTATTGCCAGGTATAAGATTACGGATTTTTTTTTTTCTTGCAGTTTTTGGCCGGGGCTGGGTTTGAACCCACCACCTCCAGCATATGGGGCAGTTGCCCTACTCACTGAGCCACAGGCGCCACCCAGGATTTTTTTTTCTTTTTTGAGACAGTCTCACTTTGTCACCCTCAGTACAGAGCTGCGGCATCATAGCTCATAGCAACTTGAAACTCTTAGGCTCAAGTGATCCATTTGCCTCAACTTCCCGAGTAGCTGGGACTATAGTACCTACAATGCCTGGCTAGTTTTAGAGAAAGGGTCTTGCTCTTGCTCAAGCTGGTCTAGAACTAATGAGCGTAGGTGAACCACTGGCCTCAGCCTCCCAAAGTGCAGGGATTATAGGTGTAAGCCACTATGCCTGGCCCTACAGATTAATTTTTATTTTCTTCTTCATATCTTTTTTTTTTAGAGATAGAGTTTCACTTTGTCGCCCTCGGTAGAGTGCCGTGTTGTCACAGCTCACAGCAATCTCCAGCTTTTGGACTTAGGTGATTCTCTTGCCTCAGCCTCCCAAGTAACTGGGACCACAGGCGCCCACCATAACACCTGGCTTTTTTTGTTGTTGTTGCAGTTTGGCTGGGGCCAGGTTTGAACTCACCACCATTGGTATATTGGGGTTGGCACCCTACTCAGTGAGCCACAGGTGCCACCCTTGCATACATATCTTAACAAGGTTCTGCAATGGATATCTATTACTTCTGTGTTTAGAAAGTCAAAAGTTATTATTTAAAAAAACAAAACACCTGAAGAAATGGAAGAATCTATATGGATCTAAAAAGAACTTAGTAAGGACTAACTAACCAACGTGACAGACTCTCAGCAAACATTTCTGTTTATCATTGGTGGTCTTAAACAAATTATCTTCCTAAATGTTTTTTTCTCATTTTTGCCTGAAATTCTACCATTATCAATATATTTGAGTTAATAAATTCTGATTTAAAAAGTACAAATGCCTCTGGGAGCCCCAAAGG
Source organism: Arctocebus calabarensis (assembly GCA_963573935.1). Lineage (NCBI taxonomy): Eukaryota > Metazoa > Chordata > Mammalia > Primates > Lorisidae > Arctocebus > Arctocebus calabarensis. The sequence goes on from CAUYON010081146.1 coordinate 13,886, forward strand.
ACTGTCAGCTATTTATACATTAACATGAATTAGTTTAATCAGACTGCTTTCTTGTCAGGCTTGAATGAGATTATTGACTGACAGAAAACCAAGATTTCTGACTATGGGGAGAAAGGTAATTTTTAAGCATGGCACATTCACCAGGGTAGGCAACTGGGACTAACAATTGACAGCAATAAGAGTCTGATGGTCTGAGAGCAGTACAAAAGAGGAAGCACAGAATGGAGTTAGGAGGACCACAAAGAAAAACTTTGTAATCTCAAGATTATGTTTAAGGTAATCCTTACACTGGATGTTTTTTTTTTTTTTCTTTTTCCTCTCCTTATAAATAGTACTCCGCTTCACATCCAAAAAATCTGGGGAGAACAAACCTGGGAAAAATTTCTACTATTATAGAAACACAAAGGTTAAGAGTAAAGCAATCTGGCCATGTGCAGTGGGTTTATGCCTGTAATCCTAGCACTCTGGGAGGCTGACACAAGAGGATCCTTAATGTCAGGGATTGGCTTATGCAAAAGGGATACCTCTTCTCTACTAAAAATAGAAAATATTGGTTAGGACTGGTAGCAGGTGCCTGTCGTTCCAGCTACTCAGAGGATGAGGCAGGAAGATCACTTGCGCCCAGGAGTTGGAGTGGGCTATGGTGATACCACTGCACTCTACCTAGGGTGACATTGTGAGACTCTGTCTTAAAAAATTAAAAAATAAAAAAGTAAAGTAATCTGCTTAATGTGTTTTTAATCTGTAATCTTGTAAGAATTATGATGCTTATTCATTATTAATTCAACAAGTATTTATAAGAGCACCGAAGTATTTATAAGAGCACCTATTTAGGCCAAATATGGGGGATAAAGCAGTGAACAAAGTCTCTGCACTGGTAGAGCTGACGTTTTGCTGTAGTGTGCCTATAGGTCTGCATCAGGTTTTAGATTTTATAAATTTTCCCTTAAGTAGTACTTACTGCATCTCCTAGCCTCAGTAATAGCTGCTGTAAGATCAAAAGGTCTCGGCAGATCAGGAAGCGAGTACTGGCAATTTTGTGCACACCTCTGCACACAATATTCCCTGCCGTGCTACTACCATAGAGCTGGGAAAGATTCATTCGAACATTCAAAGGTTGAGCTGTAAAGAGAATAAATACAGAGTTAAATATGTCATTGTTTTCTCGAAATCAAAGACGCACATTTGTTGTTCCATCATTTACCTGGATTGAATCCCTTTTCCATTTCCATTTCCGTTTCATAATCCATTTCCCGTATTAGAAGTCCAATGGCATGGATTGGGTTTCTAATCTCTTGCAGTTTACTACAAATATCTTCCATCACATTTTCTCTATAAGCACAATTAGAAAACTCCTATTGATACTCAGAATACATAAGATAGGATCCATATAAATTCCATATAGTCCTATAAACTAAATGTTTTATGAAACAGGAAAACCAGCTGTGTTCCTATCACTCTGGCACACAAAATACTTTCACTCCACATAGCAAATTTCCCCTCAGTTTTTCAGATGTGAGAGACGAAATTAATATACCAAATTTTTTTTTTTTTTTTTTAGTAGAGACAGAGTCTCACTTTATCGCCCTTGGTGGAATGCTGTGGCGTCACACAGTTTACAGCAACCTCCAACTCCTGGGCTTAGGCGATTCTCTTGCCCCAACCTCCGGAGTAGCTGAGACTATAGGCGCCCGCCACAACACCTGGCTACTTTTCTGTTTTTGCAGTTCGGCCGAGGCCAGGTTTGAACCCACCACCTTCAGTACATGGGGCCGGCGCCCTACTCAATGAGCCACAGGCGCCGCCCTAATATACCAAATTTTATAAGTCTGCTTCCAGACTTGAATTTGTGTTATAGATTTTTTATTTAAAAGCTGAAACACAGCAAGGTGCCCATAGCTTAGTGGTTGGGGCACCAGCCCACATGCACTGGAACTGGTAAGTTTGAACCAGGCCCAAGCCTGCTAAAAACAAACAAACAATCAAACAATATATCTGGGCATTGTGGTGGGTGCCTGTAGTCCCAGCTATAAGGGAGGCTGAGGCAAGAGAATTGCTTAAGCTCAAGAGTTTGAGGTTGCTATGAGCTGTGATGGCACAGCACTCTACTAAGGTCAACATAGTGAGACTCTGTCTCAAAAAAAAGAAGCTGAAACACCCATTTAGAATAATAGCAAATCAATTTTAAGCCATGATGTACATTTCTTGAAAGAGTTAAAAACCCAACTCTGTCACTAGAAATGGCTGAATTTCCATTAGGAAATGCACTTTACCCTAAATTCTCCTTACACATCAATAGTGAGCAAATCTTCCAGAATCTGTTCTGCAGCCTTTTCTGGAGACTGTAGGTTGTAACAACTCATTTCCATCATAACTGTCATATCCATAGTAACTGACTCTCCAATCAGTCGGAGGCATTTTATAAGACAAATGACATCCCGAGCAACATCCACATCTATGAGTAAGAGAAAGTAAATATTCATGTCTCAAGACAATGACGATCTATTGATATTATATTAAAATATTAATAATTAAATGCCAAGGGATCTATGTGAGATTTAAGAGATGCTTAAGACTCTTTCAGTTTCTCTTAATATATGCATAGTACAGTAAGATGACCAGTACAGGTCACTGTGACAATGTCTTTTGCCTTCATCTGAAACAAAGTACAGTTCATGTAGGAAGGGGATTAAATATGGAAGTAACAATCACTATTACCATCAGATATGGTTGTCTCATCTTCTGTCAAAAGGTTCTCATCAGGTAGGAGATATAAATGATCCACTAAGGAGGAGGGCACAAGGAAAGACAGGTACCCCTGGAAATACAAATCTTCCAGTTACATTTTTTTTGCAGTGACTATTTTTGTAAATTTTCTTTTTTCTATTTGTGGGAGGGCTACACCATTCCTAGAGGTACTGCAATACCAGGATGATGTATAGAGGTGACAGAACAAGCTCTTATTTTATCTCCTTGCTCTAAAAATTGATATAATATATTTTAAATTGCACATGAACTCTCTGGTCACTCTCTATTGTCCTCGGATAGAGGAAGTATCAAATATTAAACTAATGAGAATGGATACTATACTTGATCTTAGCTGAAAGGCTGAGAAGCAATCAATGAATGTTCAAAGGTATAAAATAACTGAGACATAACTCTTATGAGCAAACACCAGACAAACACAAATTGACACTCTATATGAAAACAATAAGTACAGTACTCAAAAAAAGTGAATGTCATGAAAGACAAAGGCTGATAATAGAGATTAAGGTAAATAAACATGAAAACTATTAATAAATGTTTATAAGATTTTGGATTGGATTATGGGTTAAGAAGAAAAATTATTAGTAAAATATGAATGTAAACTATATGAATATGGGTGAAAAGTATGCAGAAATTCTTGGTACTGCTCTTGTAACTTTTACCTTAAGTTTGAAATTACTTTGATATAAAATTAAGATGAAATGCAAAAAAAAGATAATAATGAAAAAAGCTATCTAAAAACAACGGAATTATAATTTCAGGGAAAAGAATATAAATACAAAATCCTAAAAGCCAAGTAAACATTCACCAGAACAACATTCTGCAAGACTGACTGAACCATCTAAAGAAGTTTTTCTCTATGCGCCAGCTCCCTTACTTTTTTCAGCAGGCACACCATGTTTGTATGTGGATTCAAATGTAGGGCCAGAGGATGAGAGAGGGCTTCTTGATACTGAAGACAACAGGCATAGAACTTGCACCAGAATTCCTGTTGTAAATTTCTAAACTCCTCCTGGGAGAATTCATATTCTGTTACACTTCCTTGAAGCTGGCAAAAAAGAAAGAAATTAAACTTTTGATACCATTCAGTATATTTCTCCATAGAGTACATAATTGTTCATTTTACTAAGCTACAGCCAAATGAATACTCCTTATGTATTAAGTGTCACAGAGTATACAAATGTGTATCAAATTCTCTAATTAAAAGGTGTAAAGATTTAGACATCTGACTGACAAGGTCAAGTGAACAATTCCAATTCCTCAGTACCAATTTGCCCCATATCAAGATAGAAGAAATTATCATTCTTTGTCTACCCACACCTTACCTCACTTTCAACAGCTAAAGTAACTTCTTTCTTTAGTTCACTCCAGGAAAGATCCAAATTCCTCTCAGTTGCTCGGCAGAAAATCTACAATTAAAAGATACATTTTAGGCCAGGTACAGTAGCTCATGTCTGTAGTCTCAGTTACTTGGGAGGCTGAGACAGAAGGATCACTTGTTCCTAGGACTTTGAAGTTGCAGTAAGCTACAACGATGCCACTGCACTCTAGCTGAGGTGACAGAGTGAGACCCTATCTCAAAAAAGACATTTTAGAGTACTCTGATATTCAATGAAAAATACTCCAGGTTTAGAAGGCATTGAAGCAATGTAGAATTACACAACAGAGAGTGAGCTGAGCATACACCCCTAACACTGTGCAAATAATTTTATAGTAATTCTGAAATAGTTTCTATAAACTATAGAAATCCATATATCTGAGAGAGTTAGAGTACATTTAGATCTTTATAAAAAGCAAAATAAGGCCAGTACTCATAGCTTAGAGGAGGGGTCCTCAAACTTTTTTAACAGGGGGCCAGTTCACTGTCCCTCAGACCGTTTAAGGGCTGGACTATAGTTAAAAAAAAAAAAAAAAACAACTATGAACAAATTCCTATGCACACTGCACATACCTTATTTCAAAGTAAAAAAACAAAACAGGGCAGCACCCTGTGGCTCAAAGGAGTAGGGCACCAGCCTCATATACCAGAGGTGGTGGGTTCAAACCCAGCCTTGGCCAAAAACTGCAAAAAAAAACCCAGGAACAAATACAAATACAATATTTAAAATGAAAAAAAAAAAAAGGCGTCCCTTATTTACAAAAAAAAAGACCTCCTAACTTCAGGAAAAAAGGCCCTACTAACTGCAAAATAAAAAAAAAATAGACCTCCTAACTTCAAAAAAAAAAAATCCTAACTTGTTCTTACCTCGCAGCAGCAGGCTCTGCACAGGCAAAGCTCGTGACTCCTCTGATCACGAGTCTCAGTCTCACCCGAGACAGAGAGGAGGAGTCGGAGAGTGAGGCACACATTCCACACATGTGCACTGCGGCCTGGGACCAGTCAGCTGCTAAGCAGGACAGGCACCTGCGGCAAAAACACCCTGTGGCCCGTGGGCCGTAGTTTGAGGTCCCCTGGCTTAGAGGGTATGGTCCCGGCCACATACACTCAGGCTGGCGGGTTCCAACCCAGCCCTAGCCAGCTAAACAACGACAACACACTGCAACAAAAAAATAGCCCAGCGTTGTGGCAGGTACATGTAGTCCCAGCTACTTGGGAGGCTGAGGCAAGAGAATCGCGTAAGCCCAAGAGACTAATAACACAGAAGAGCTAGTGAGAAACTTGTCACTGGAGGTAAAGACAATTTCTGAAGGTATTTCTCCTTTGTGTGGGAGGTCAGACTAGGAGACTATAAGGTGCCTTTGAATTCTATGAGCGTAATTGTATTTTATTTATTTATTTATTTTTGAGACAGAGTCTCACTTTGTTGCCCTCAGTAGAGTGGTAAGTGGTGAACTCATACCTCACAGCAGCTTCAAATTGTTGGGCTTAAGTGATCCTCTTGCCTCAGCCTCCTGAGGGGCTGGGACTTCAGGCACCTGCCACAACGCCCAGCTATTTTTTTTTTTTTTTTAGTGACAGAGTCTTGCTCTTGCTCAGGCTAGTCTTGAACTCATGAGTTCAAGCAATCCACCCGCTTGGTCTCCCAGAGTGCTAGAATTACAGGCATGAGGCACTGCACCCAGCCATAATTATATTTTAAATCCATCAAATGACAATTTACAGAAGGTTATGTAACTTTAAAGAATCTGTTCATAAAGCACTGGGCATCTCTTAAACTTTGTGGTTTGTTCGTTTGTTTATTTATTTATATATGTATTTTTTGAGACAGAGTCTCACTGTGTCTCCCTCAGTAGAATGCTATGGTGTCACAGCTCACAGCAACCTCAAATTCTTGGGCTTAAGTGATTCTCTTGCCTTAGCCTCCCTTGTAGCTGGGACTACAGGCACCTGCCAAAACGCCCAGCTATTTTTTGTTGCAGTTATCATTGTTGTTTAGCTGGCCCGGACTGGGTATGAACAGCCTTGGTGTATGTGACCAGTGCCCTACCCACTGAACTCATGGAATTCTAAACTATGTGGGTTAGAATTTAAACTTTTTTTTTTTAAATAAAGCAATATAGGGTGGTGCCTGTGGCTCAAAGGAGTAGGCCGCTGGCCCCATACCCTGGAGGTGGCGGGTTCAAACACAGCCCTGGCCAAAAACTGCAAAAAAATAAAAAAATAAAAAACAAATAAAACAATATAAAGGAATAGCAAGCAATGAGGGAGAGGAGTCTCCTTTATTTATTTATTTATTTATTTTAATTGTTGTTTTAGTTGTTGTTGTTGCTTGGCAGGCCCGGGCTGGGTTTGAACCCACCAACCCCAGTATATGTGGTTGGCACCTAGCAGCTGGGCTACAGGCACAGAGCTAGAATTTAAACTTTTTTTCTTGAATCGGAACGAACTCAGACATCCATCATACTAAGAACAAAGCAGAAATAGAGTATAATAAAAAAAACTTTAGATTTCTTTCAAGTATATATATTATATTCAGTGTAGTATGGTATCTTTTTGCAATAGTGTAAGCACCAATTTCTCTCTCTTTTTTTTTGTTCTCCCACCTGTCAATTTCTCTTTTTGCCTCTGGCATGTTTCACCAGTTACTAGGACAACAACCCCTACCTCTCAATCTTCACTAGGAGTTTTATTTAATGGAAAGAATATTTAAAAACATTTTCAGTATTATTTTAAAAATATATATTCATAAATACAGAAATGTTTAGCATTTAATATATATAAACCAAAACAGAAATTATTAACATTCAATGTACAAGACAAGACATAGTCTTAAATTAATAGTAAACATTTTCTTACTGACCTGTAAAGCTTTACATAAAGCTGCATTTGTAAATCGTCCTGGTGTAAAAAGATTCTGTAAATACATTTCCTGTTAGAACATTAAAACAAAAATCAGTAACATTCTAAAGACAAAATTTGGAAAAATTTGAAGAAAGAATTCATCACATAACACCACAGTTTGGGTTTTTATTATGTGAACAGACATTATGCCTTTCTACATTTGAGCAGTAAGAAGCAGTCAGCCCTGTTTTCACACCACAATGTCTCTGAGTCAACTAGATGTACACACTGAAAATGGTGTGCTCCTCATGGGGATATAGAGAGAATAAAATGGGAAATCTCATACTGTCTAATCATTTTGACCAACTCTCATGAACCTGATATGTCTCTGTAAATAGCAAATCTGACTGATCTTCATTCAAGTTTCCTTCCTTCTACTGAGCTTCTGGTGGATGAAAAACTGACCAAAATAAAGGAGAAAGCCAAGTATTTTATAAATCAGCATAAGATTTCAGCTTTCAGACAGAAGCTAAGTGTCAGTAATTAGCTGGAACAATAAATTAATGACTACCCAATCCATTGGGATTAAAAATTTAGCAATATTTACTTTTGAATATTTAAAGTGGGTTTTCTACTTCTACAAACAGTCACTGTTTCAGAATCAGAGCCCATAATCTTTAATCTCATTTTAACACTAGGGTATCAGCTGAAAGCATTTTCATTCATTTATCCCGAGGATGCTGTGAAAAACATGGAGACTAAACTGTTGTGCTCTTTAACTACCTTTTGAAATCATTTTCTTCATAGCATATACCTCTATCAGAATTTATCTTATTACTAGTTTATGTGCAGGTATCAACACTACTGGTATAGTGAACACGTAAGTATATGTGTCTGTCCAGAATCTGTGCCCCCTCATTCTATTACAAAATCCCTTATGTTTCCATGCCTCCCCTCCCCATACTCAATTGACTTTACCAGCACCTGCAATAGCAAGGCCCAAGCTGAACATTTGTCCCGTGCCAGACCAGAGAGTACCACCTCAAGGACCTGGGACTGAGGTACTGCTCTCTTTCCTCTAGAGTTGCCAAATTCACAGAATGCAAGCTCACTCGGGTGGTGGCAGACCCTGTCTGGGAATAAACCTAATGTGGAGGAAAGCAGACTAGAGAGAAGGGAGAGACCAAGCCTGGAAGGCATTGCTCAAACCAGGTAATACTGAACTTCTCAGCTGCAGAAATCAATTTATTCTCCTTTTAGCTTAAGTCAGCTGAAAGGGTTCCACATGGTTCTTCTTAAACCATCCCCTTTTATAACACTTAGGCATGTGCTTACTCTGGGGTCTTGATCATCTCTGATGACAATTTCTTCCTCTGGCAGAGGCTGCATAAAAACTGGATTCCACTGCCCTGCAACATTACTACAGAAAAAAAAGTCCATCAATTTATATAGAAATGATGCACAAAAATGAAATGCTATTGGCAGTATCTGAGCAGGGAAGACCCTCTCTCACTGAACCCCTGCAACAACTATTATATTAAAAATTTTCAAAAAAAAGATAGGCGGCGCCTACGGCTCAGTGAGTAGGGCGCCAGCCTCATATACGGAGGGTGGACCCGGACCCGGACCCGGCCAAAGTCCAACAAAAAAAAATTTTTCAAAAAAAGAAATGAAGGCTTGGTGCCTGTGTGCCAGCCATGTACACTTGAGCTGGCGGGTTTGAATCCAGCTTGGGCCCGCCAAACAACAATGACAGCTGCAACCAAAAAATGGTCGGGCGTTGTGGTGGGCACCTGTAGTCCCAGCGACTTGGGAGGCGGAGGCAAGAGACTCGCTTGAGCCCAGGAATTGGAAGTTGCTGTGAGCTGTGACGCCACAGCACTCTATCCAGGGTGACAGCTTGAGGCTCGGTCTAAAAAAAAAAAAAAAAAAAAAGGAAAGAAATGAAATGTATTCTTAGCAGAGTCTAGTTTTTATACAAGTCTTCTTACGAAGTTTTAACAGGTCTCTTCCTAAAATTAAAAGCTTAAACACAAATCTACAAATAATAGCTAACTTTTATTATGCTTTTAGTATTATGTTAAATGTGGTTCTAGATATTATTCATGTATGCCTTTCAATACTCTTTGAAGGATACATTACTCCAGCTCAGTGCCCGTAGCACAGTGGTTATGGGTGCCAGCCACATACGCTGAGGGTGGCAGATTTGAACCCAGCCCAGCCCAGCTAAACAACAATGACAAGTGCAACAGAAAAATAGCCAGGTTTTGTGGCAGGCGCCTGTAGTCCCAGCTAGTTGGGGGGCTGAGGCAAGAAAATTATTTGACCCCAGGAGTTTGAGGTTGCTGTGAGCTGTAACGCCAACAGCACTCCACCAAGGGTGACAGAGTGAGACTCTGTCTCCAAAAAAAAAAAAAAAAATTACAGATACATTACTCTTGTTTCGCAGAGGTGGCAAGTGAGGCTTAGAGTATATCATAGGTAGTAAGTTGTACAACTGTGATTCCAACCCTGCTCCAACTCTGGTGCCGGTGCTTTCCAACCACTTGCTTGAATGCCAACTTTATAAGGAATACTCTTCTCTTCTGAGGTATGACTTGGGGGTATTCTGGAGAGCAATCGTTCTTAGAATTCTACCTTCTGAATTATGAAGGACTCAGAAGGTTCAATTACTACAGTGGTTTTTAAGCAGTGTTCCAGGGAATCTTCTACAGATGTTTCAGGGGTTACACAAGTGTTTGCTTCAAAATTGTTTTTTAAAATGTGCTTGTATAGGGCAGCGCCTGTGGCTCTACGGAGTAGGGCGCTAGCCCCATATGCCGGAGGTGGCGGTCTCAAACCTAGCCCCGGCCACAAATTGTAAAATGTGCTTATATGGGCAGCGCCTGTGGCTCTACGGAGTAGGGTGCCGGCCCCATATGCCAGAGGTGGCGGGTTCAAACCCAATCCCGCCCCCAAACAGCAATAAATAAATAAATAAATAAATAAAATAAAATGTGCTTGTAACTATTTTTTTTTTTAGAGATAAGAGTCTCACTCTCTCGCCCTTGGTAGAGTACCATGGCATCACAGTTCACAGCAACCTCCAGCTCTTGGGCTTAGGCGATTCTCTTGCCTCATGCCTTAGCCTCCCAAGTAGCTGGGACTACAGGTGCCCACCACAATGTCCAGCAATTTTTTTTTTGTTGCAGTTTGGCCCGGGGCAGGTTTGGACCCGCCACCCTTAGTATATGGAGCTGGTGCCCTCCTCACTGAGCCACAGGCACCGCCTGGGCTTATAACTATTAAAAACTTTAAACTGATGTACTCAATACTAATATGAAACCAGTAGATAAATCTAATACATACCCACATAAGAGAAAAACTCAACTCAATTCAAGCTGGGGGAAAGAGAATGAAGAGAAGGGGAACAAGGGAAAGGAGAAGCGGGGAGAAGATTGGTGTGCTCTCACTTAATAGACACACCTTTGGCTACAACTAGAAGAGAAACTCTACCTAACAAACACAAATATTGTAACCTAGTTGTTTGTACCTTCACATTAACCTAAAACAAACAACAACAAAAAAATAAAAAACCACAAAACAAACAACCAAAAAAAAAATCTTTAAACTGTCAGGCATGGTGGCACACCCCTGTTGTTCCAGCTACTTGGGAGGATAATGAGGAAGATCAATTAAGCCCAGAAGTTCAAGGTTATAGTACACTATGATTATACTTGTAAATAGCCACTATATTCCAGCCCAGGTTATAGTGAGATCTTGCCTCCAAAACAACAAAAAAATTAAACTAAAAATTTGAAGTAATACACATTAAAAATATTAGCTATCAAATAGATTATTGACATATTATGTTATAATTTTTTACTCATAAAATACTAGTTTGATTTTATATGTTGGAGTTCATTATCTTTTGAAAAAAAGACTTCCTCTTTAAAAAAATTTGAGAAAGGTTCGGCGCCTGTGGTTCAACGGGCTAAGGTGCTAGCCATATACACCTGAGCTGCTGGGTTCGAATCTAGCCTGGGCCAGCCAAACAACAATGATGGCTGCAACCAAAAAATGGCTGGGCGTTGTGGTGGATACCTGTAGTCCCAGCTACTTGGGAGGCGGAGGTAAGAGACTCTCGCTTGAGCCCAGGAATTGGACGTTGCTGTGAGCTGTGATGCCACAGCACTCTATCCAGGTGACAGCTTGAGGCTCTGTCTCAAAAAAAAAAAAAAAAAAATTTGAGAAGCACTGTAAGTTGTCCAATCTATTCCTCATCTCACAATGAAGAAATTGAGAACACAAAGGGGCTGCAGTGTCTCTTGGAATTTGTGGCTAACAAGAATAATCTTTGCTTAGAGGTAAACTAAATTAGGAGTATTTTTTTTGAGACAGAGTATCATTTTGTCTGCCTTCGGTAGAGTGCTATGGCGTCATAGCTCATAGCAACCTCAAACTCTTGGGCTCAAGCCATTCTCTTGCCTCAGCCAACCTAGTAGCTGGGACTATAGGCACCTACCACAACACCCAGCTATTTTTAAAGATGGGGTCTCACTCTTGCTCAGACTGGACTCGAAACTGTAAGCTTAAGCAATCCACCGACCTCAGCCTTCCAGAGTGCTAGGATTATAGGCATGAACAATCATGACCCAACCCCGATTAGCAGTATTTTGGGTATGTGCTACCTCTCCCAAGAAATATGGTATTTTCTTTATCTTAGTCCAATCCTAAGAATTCTCATTTTGTCCTAAAACCAAAAGGTAAGAAACAATACAAAATGCAAAAGAAGTGTTTCAGAAGATAGTAATAGCAAGCAAACTCAAGGTCAAATCCTTCACTTGAAAACCCTTGACTTGGTTCTAGGTAAAAAAAGTCTTGTCGTCTTAGCGTGAAATTGCCTGGAATGAGGTAGAATGATAGAGTTAAGTGACCCATACTGTTCAAAGTTGATGTATTTCACAACTGTTTGGTTCTCAGCATCATGCCACAGGGCCCAGATATCCGTGGAGGTTAAGGCAAAGTCAATCAGTGTCTCCTAGGAGGAAATATAAAAAAAGGGCTAAAAGAATAAAGAAAAGGTAGTAATTTGTGATGACTTAAATTTGTATTGATGGGAGAGGTAAAGGAATAAAAACAAAACATAGTACCACATGAACTTGATAAAACCCAAATGAAACTTTGTTTCCACACATCAGGAAATACTCCACTTTAAGACTATAATCCTATTACACCTGCAATCTCCAGCCCCTGGGCCTCAAACCAGTACTCATCCATGCCCTGTCAGGAACCAGACTGCACAGCAAGATGAGCAGTGGGGGAGGGGGAGGGGACAGAAGGAAGCTTCATCTGTATTTACAGCTTCTCATTGCTGGCATCACCGCCTAAGGTCTGCCTCCTCTTCTTTGTCCCTATCCCCAAGTCTATGGAAAAACTGTCTTCCGTGAAACCTATCCCTGGTGCTGAAAAGATGGGGGAGTGCTGCATTACACCACAGTGAGGTTAGCCATCACTTCTTTTTCTTATAGTTATGTAACATGCAAAGGATGATTCAACCTACCTGAGAAGTGAATAGTGAGGAAATGTGATCTAGACTATAGCGGTTACTCTCAGTGCTCACCAACTGGAAAATGCAGAACTGTTAAAACACAAGTTGGTAATTTACATACTTGTAATAATCAATATGTTACTTTTATAAGCCAGGGCTATTTGTATGTAGAACTATTTTTTTTAAAAGGTGGTAAAATACACATAAATATAATGTTTGTCACCATAACTATTTTTAAGTGTACAATTCAGTAGGTTAAAGTATATTCACTGTTGTGCAATTTCCAGAACTCTTTCTATTTTGCAGAACTGAAACTATACGTATACCTATTAAACCACTCCCCATTCCCTACTGACCCCAGTTTCCAGCAACTTCAACTACCATTTCACTGACTCTAGGACGTTAACTCTTCTATGTACTTCATGTAAGTGGATAAAGAAAACGATAAGTCAATGGCTGGGCGATGTGGTGGGCGCCTATAGTCCCAGCTACTTGGGAGGTGAAGGCAAGAGACTCTCTTGAGCCCAGGAATTGCAGGTTGCTGTGAGCTCTGATGTCACAGCACTCTATCCAGGGTGACAGCTTGAGGCTCTTATCTCAAAAAAGAAAACAATAAATCATACAGTATTTATCTTTTTCTGAGTGGCTTATTTTGCTCAGCATACTGTCCTTAAGGTATGCTCATGTTATAGTATGTGTCAAATTTTCTTCCTTTTAAAAACAGAACCATAGGCTCAGTAGTCTGTGGCTAGGGTGCCAGCCACATACACCGAAGTTGGCAGGTTCAAATCTAGCCCAGATCTGTCAAACAACAATGACAATTACAACCAAAAAATAGCCGGGCATTGCGCTGGGCGCCTGTAGTCCCAGCTACTTGGGAGGTTGAGGCAAGAGAATCACTTTAGCTCAAGAGCTCGAGGTTGCTATGAACTTTGAAGCCACAGCATTGCACCAAGGAAGACAAAGTGAGACTCTATCTTAAAAAAAAAAAAAAAAACCCCACAAAACCCTATAAAATAAAAATAGGCTTGGCACCCATAGCTCGGTGGCTAGGGCACCAGCCACATACACTGGGGCTGCTGGGTTCGAACCCAGCCCGGACCTGCTAAACAACAGTGATGACTACAACAAAAAAAAAAAAGTTGGGCATTGTGGCAGGTATCTGTAGTCCAGCTATTTGGGAGGCTGAGGCAAAAGAATTGCTTAAACCCAGGAGTTAAGGGTTGCTATGAGCTGTGATGCCATGGCACTCTACCAAGGGTGACATAGTGAGACTCTGGCTCAAAAAACACAAAAACAAAAAAACCAAAAAACCTTTAAAATAATTAATGTTTTAACTCTACTGCCAAACAAAAATAACATTTTATGAATATTATAAATGTTTTGATAAAGTCACTATAAACTGATAATGACAAAACTTACACTCTGAAAACTAGAAAATATTATAAACAAAGGCTAGAGATCTAAATAAATGGAAAAATATTCCATGCTTGTGAATCAGAAGACAATACTGTTAAAAGTGAAGTATTCCGCTCTTTTTTCTCTTACTCCTCTCTCCCCCCCGTGTCTCCTCTCTCTCTCTCTCTCTCTCTCTGTCCCTCTCTCCCTTCTCTCCTCTCCTCTCTTCCCTCGGTTCTCTCTCTCCCCTCCTCTTTAATGCTGCTCTGCAGCTTCCCCCCACCAATAAAGACCTTTCGTACAAAAAAAAAGTGAAGTATTCCCCAATATCACCTTTAGAGCCAACATAATCCTTATCAGAATCCCAGCTGACTTCTTTATAGAAACTGACAAGCTGATTCTAGAACTCATAAGGTGGCTGGGTGCAGTGGCTCACACCCTGTAATCCTAGCACTCAGTTTTCTTTTTTTTTTTTTTTCCCTGGAGACAGAGTCTCAAGCTGTGGCCCTGGGTAGAGTGCGGTGGCGTCACAGCTCACAGCAATCTCAAACTCTTGGGCTTAAGTGATTCTGTTGCCTCAGTCTTCCAAGTAGCTAGGACTATAGGCGTCCACCACAACACTTGGCTATTTTTGGTTGTAGCTGTCATTGTTCTTTGGCAGGCCCGGGTTGGATTCAAACCCGCCAGCTCCGGTGTTATGTGGCTGGTGCCCTAGCCCCTGAGCTACAATCCACCTACCTGAGCCTCCTAGAGTGCTAGGATTATAGGCATGAGCTACTGCACCCAGCCACCATATGAGTTTTAGAATCAGCTTATGTCAAGACAGAGATCAGAAGTTTGAGATAGACCAGTCTGAACAAGAGTGAGACTCCATCTCTAAAAAATAGCCAGGCCTTGTGGCAGATGCTTATAACACCAGCTACTCTGGAGGCTGAGGCAAAAGGATCACTTGAGTCTAAGAATTTGAGGTTGCTATGAGCTTGGATGCCATGGCACTCTATCGAGGATGTCAAAGTAACACTGTCTCAAAACAAACAAATAGGCTTGGCACCTGTAGCTCAGCCGGCTAGGGTGCCAGCCACATAAACTGGAGCTGGCAGGTTCAAACTTAGCCCAGGCCTGCCAAATGACAATGACAACTACAACCAAAAAACAGCTGGGTGTTGTGGCAGGCGCTTGTAGTCCCAGCTACTTAGGAGGCTGAGGCAAGAGAATCACTTAAACTCAAGAGTTTGAGGTTGCTGTGAGCTATGACGTCATAGCACTCTACCCAGGGTGACATCTTGAGACTCTGTCTCAAAAAACACAAAAAATACCCAGTGGGCGGCGCCTGTGGCTCAGCGAGTGTAGGGCGCCAGTCCCATATGCCAAAGATGGCGAGTTCAAACCCAGCCTCAGCCAAACTGCAACACAAAAAAATAGCCAGGCGCTGTGGCAGGTGCCTGTAGTCCCAGCTACTCAGGAGGCTAAGGCAAAAGAATTGCCTAAGCCCAGGAGTTGGAGGTTGCTGTGAACTGTGTGACGCCACAGCACTCTAACAAGGGCCATAGAGTGAGACTCTGTCTCTACAAAAAAAAAAAAAAAAATTATCCAGTAAAACTCATATGGAATTGAAGAAGACCCAGAATAGCCAAAACAATCTTGATAAAGAACAAAGTAGAACACACTTTCTGTGTCAAAACTTACTACAAAGTAACAATAAAGACTGGGTAGTACTGGCACAAGAACAGATAGACAGTCAGTGGAATACAATGCAGAGTCTAGAAATAAACCACATGTCTAAGGGCAAATGATTTTGACAACGGTGCCAAGACCATTAATGAGGAAAGGATCTTTTCAACAAATGGTGCTAGAAAAATTGGATATCCACTTGAAAAATAATGAATGAAGCTGGACGCTCACCTCACACTACATATATTAAACCCCAGATTTGGCAAAAGATTATTTATTTATTTGGAGACAAGGTCTTACTCTGTTGCCTAGGCTTGCTGTGCTTTGATCACAGCTCACTGCAACCTCAAATTCCTTGGCTCAAGTGATCCTCCTGGTTCAGCCTTCCAAGTAGCTAGGAGTATAGGTGTGTACCACCACGCCTGGCTGATTTTTTAATTTTTTATAGAGATAGGATCTCGCTGTGGGGCGTAGGTTGGTCTAAAATTCCTAGCCTCAAGAGTTTGTCCCACCTTGGAATTTTTCTTTCTTTCTTTCTTTTTTTTTTTTTTTAAAGAGACAGGGACTCATTTTGTCGCCCTCGGTAGAATTGCCCTGGTGTCACAGCTCACAGCAACCTCCATCTCTTGGGTTTAGGTGATTCTGTTGCCTCAGCCTCCTGAGTAACTGGGACTACAGCCACCTGCCACAACGGCCGGCTATTCTTTTGTTGTAGTTTGGCCAGGACAGGGTTCAAACCCGCCACCCTCAGTATGTGGGGTTGGCGCCCTACTCACTGAGCCACAGGTGCCGCCCCTCACCACGGAATTTCAAAGTGCTAGGATTACAGGTGTGAGCCACTGCACCTAGCCTGTGCTTTAACATTAGAAAAAAAATTAGAAGAATGAGATCTCTTTTGTTCCTTCATTCTGTTTCTGTGCAATCTAGTCCAAAAACCATTAGGTGACCATAGTAAGGTAGATAACCTTGCTAGCCAGAAGGTGGGGTTTGGCAGGGGAGACAGCCTGAGCAGGTTAAAGGGATCACCCGTGCAGGCATGTCCCAGCATTGGGAGTGAGAACACTAGTGAGGGAGAACATGCATGCATTATGTGACATGGCCTAGTGCGAGGAATCAAGAGCCTCAGTAGGTAAGAATAGAGTCACATTTGGGAGTGGCCTGGCTTGGGGTGTAAGAATAGAAGCAGAGTGAGAGGGCTTCCACATGTAGGGAAAGCCTGATGCAGGGTTCATGCGTGGCGCCTGTGGCTCAGTGGGTAGGGCATCAACCCCATATACCTAGGGTGGCGGGTTCAGACTTGGCCCTGGCCGAACTGCAACAAAAAAATACCCAGGCGTTGTGGCAGGTGCCTGTAGTCCCAGCTGCTCGGGAAGCTGAGGCAGGAGAATCGCCTAAGCCCAGGAGTTGGAGTGCCATGGTACTCTACTGAGGGCAATAAAGTGAAACTGTCTCTACAAAAAAAAAGAAAAGAAAGAAAAAAGGCTGATGCAGGGTGGAAACCCAAGTAGAGTGAGGCCTGTGCATCGTAAGAGGGTGGCTTGGTAGTGTCAGGGCCCACAGTTTGAGGAGGGTGTCTAGGCAGGCAGTGACCAGCATAGTGAATCAGAGCTCCAGCAGAGTGAGAGGGACAAACCCCACCTCACAGGAATATTATTAGGATCAAACAGATAATACGTGTACAGTGTGTGAGCCCACAGAAAGCACAGTCTAAGAGTTTGCTATTACAGTACATAAAGGGCTTGGCACAGTGATAAACATACAACATCCAACAAATCCCTACTTATATGATTACACCATTTTTTAAATTACTGGTCACATGTATGAAAGATATGATTATACTCTTATACTCTACTTAGCTACATACCACAACTAGTGTTTGGATGATGAGCAAAATTACTTCTAAAAAACATTTTTTTTTAAGACAAAAATCTCACTTTCTCACCCTCAGTAGAGTGTTGTGACATCATAGTTCACAGCAACCTCAAACTCTTGGGCTCAAGCATTTCTCTTGCCTCAGCCTCCTAGGATTACACAGATGCCTACCACAATGCCCTGGCTATTTATTTTATTTTATTTTTTTTAAGAGATGGAGTCTTGTTCTTGCTTAGGCTAGTCTTGAACTTCTAGCAATCCACCTTTCTCAACCTCCCAGAGTGTCAGAATTACAGCATAAACCACCTCACCCAGTCTACTTTTATTAACTTCCCCATAAGCACTAAATGTGTACATGACTTTCAGTAATTCCATTTGTTTACCCAGACTTCTAAATGTGCTGTTTCTTTAGTTTTAGTTAACCTTTTCAGTCAGGTGTCCTTAAACTCTCTCCCTTCATACTGACAACCCCTCCTTTAAGATCTTCTAATCCACATTCTGACAAAAAAAACCACCATCACCTCAGAAATAAGCTTAACACATGAAACATCTAGGTGGTACCAAGAGCTTATATACACTCAGTGAGTGTCAGCCATTTCCTCACATCAATACACACAGCATAACTGATTATGTGTCTCACTTATTCCATACCTGTCCACGTTTTGGTGCATGCATGTATATTCCTAGGTAGAGTCCCATGGAAGGGGAATAAGCAAGTCGTAATTTGTGTCCAGTTCCAGTAGTGAGCCGAAGGTCTTTATTCACAGGTACATACTCTAGCATATCAGCTACCATCAGGCACATTTGGTCCTACCCAAGATAAATGTTAACAGGTGGTATTCGAAGAATATTCAAGATTAGATAAACATATCCCCTACCTTTTCAGAAGATGTACTTTCATTATATCTATCACTCTATCTGCTAAAAGACCTTACAGGTTTTTGTTTTTAAAGGCTAGGAGGAAAAAATATCTTTTCAGTTTGATGTCATGACACATGACATGATGATAAAATCATCAGCTTTGCTTTTTGGTTAATCTTGGAAACTATTTTTCCAACTTGCATTTTATTTTTTTTTATTTTTTGAGACAGAGCCTCAAGCTGTCACCCTGGATAGAGTGCTGTCACATCACAGCTCACAGCAACCTCCAATTCCTGAGCTCAAGCGAGTCTCTTGCCTCCGCCTCCCAAGTAGCTGGGACTACAGGCGCCCGCCACAACGCCTGGCCATTTTTTTGGTTGCAACCAGCATTGTTGTTTGGCGGGCCCGGGCTGGATTTGAACCCACCAGCTCAGGTGTACGTGGCTGGTGCCTTAGCCTGTTGAGCCACAGGCGCCGAGCCCCAACTTGCATTTTAAAACCAAATTTATTGCTCTTAAATGAAGGATATACTTTGTGCTACTATTTCAACTTTCCTATGAGATTTATAATATTCAAAATAAAAAGACAAAAATTTAGCAGGGAAATGTATACAAAATAAAGTTAATTGAAATTGTCTGAATCTGGAAATGACCCATAATTTCCAAACTAACTGATCTGATAACCTTTAAAAAAAGAAGGTAATTTCAGTTCTCTCACAATTCCAGTTTAAATTATAGTTAACTAAAGATGTAGCATTTACCTTGAAAGACCACATTCGTAGCTTATGATCCTGACACAGAGCAAAGATAAAGGCATCATGCTCGACACAGTGAACAGCAAGACTGAGGGGACGATCTGAGGTCCCCTGTTCACCCCTAAAAACATATGGTTAAGTTTTAGTTTTACAGCTGCAAATAATCTGATCATTAGAACTTGCAATTCAAAAGATATATGATTGTAAGTGAACACTCAGAAGAAGGAACAAGACCTTATATGCTGGTATAAGACAACTACATTCCTGTTTGGTTTATAATCATTTGCTATAATAAATTTAAAAGTATCCACATAACAATGGGACAATTTCCTTTTGTGTTGTTTTACTCTAACCATCAAAAATCTTTACTTGTAGGCTCAGTGCCAGTAGCTCGTGCTTAGGGAATTGGCCACATACACAGGGGCTGGCGGGTTTGAACCCAGCCTGGGCCTGCTAAACAATGACAACTTCAAAAAAAAAAAAATAGCCAGGTATTGTGGTAGACGTCTGTAGTCCAGCTACTTGGTAGGCTGAGGCAAGAGAATCGCTTAAGCCCAAGAGCTGGAGGTTGCTGTGAGCTGTGATGCTACAGCACTCTACTGAGGCACTCTGTCTCAAAAAACCCCCCCAAAATTGGCTCGGTGCCTGTGGCTCAAGCAGCTAAGGCGCCAGCCACGTACACCTGAGCTGTCGGGTTTGAATCCAGCCCAGGCTGCCAAACAATGACAGCTGCAACCAAAAAATGGGTAAGCATTGTGGTGTGCGCCTATAATCCCAGCTACTTGGGAGGCGGAAGCAGAAGCAGGAGACTCGCTTGAGCCCAGGAATTAGAGGTTGCTGTGAGCTGTGATGCCATAGCACTCTATCCAGCACTCTATCTATTGAGGCTCTGTCTCAAAAAAATAAAAATAAAAATAAATAAAACCCCAAAACTTCACTTCTAATAACTTTAAACAAAATTAAATTTGAGTAAATCAGGGTAAAGCACTGAACTGACTATTGTGAGCATAAGCAGTAAGCCAGTCTCTGTTGTCAAGGTGTCCAATCACAAATGAATGTACTCTGGACCAGGGGCAGTGACTCACACCTGTGATCCTAGCACTGCTTGAGGCCAGGAGTTCAAGACCAAGACTGAGCAAGAGCAAGACCCCATCTCTACAAAAGACTGAAACAATTAGCTGGGCATTGTGGCATGCTACTCAGGAAGCTGAGGCAGGAGAATCACTTCAGTCCAGGAGCTTGAGGCTGCAGTGAGCTATGATGAAACCATTGGACTCTAGCCCACACAACAGAGCAAGACTTTATCTAAATTTAACAATACATGTACTCTGGAGCATTGTTTTCCTCAGATGAAATAGGATATTATGCTGACTCCTCTGTTTTTTTTTTGAGACAGAGTCTCACTTTGTCACCTTTGGTAGAGTGCCAGTAGTATCATAGCTCTCAGCAAACTCAAACTCCTGGGCTTAAGTGATTATCTTACCTCAGCCTCTCCAGTAGCTGGGACTACAGGTGCCCACCATAACGTGCGGTATTTTTAGAGACCAGGTCTCGCTCTTGTTCAGGCTGGTCTCAAACCTGAGAGGTCAGGCAATCCACCTGCCTTGGCCTTCCAAGTGCTCAGATTACAGGCGTAAGCCACCCCGCTCAGTCTTCCTCTCCTTTTCAGTATCATGTCTGCCTTGGAGTAAGACTGGAAACACTAATACAGGCGTCCTCAAACTTTTTAAACAGGGGGCCAATTCACTGTCCCTCAGACCGTTGGAGGGCTGGACTATAGTTTAAAAAAAAAAAAAAAAACTATGAACAAATTCCTATGCACGCTGCACATACCTTATTTTGAAGTAAAAAACCAAACGGGAACAAATACTATTCACACTGAACCATGTGGCGCGCAGGCTGTAGTTTGAGGACCCCTGCACTAATAGGTGCCGACCAGTGTAAAAAGATTCAATTCTTGGGCCTTCTGATTTACCTACCAGACATCACTCACCTGATAGCTGTTGGCATCCAGCCCGTAAGCAATCTCTGCATTACTGAACTCTGTTTCAGTTCCACAACTGACACCATCCCTACAACGATATGGAAGGTACCTCTGGATCATACTTGGAGAAACTCAAAGACTAGAATGATGTAACCACAAACAAGGTCATTATAATAGGTGACAGGTTCCTATAAATTTCTGTACTAAAATAGTTTTAGGATGTACTTTTCCTACATATATCACACCTAAAATATTTTGAGTTGTTATTGGATCAATAAAAATAACATTTTTATACATGTGAAAATTTTTGCCATTTATAAACAGTGACCTATATTACCACTCAGCAGAAATCACTTCATTTTTTTCCAAAACAATCACTGGGTACCTTTCAGCCATCAGGCATAGTTCTAGATGCTGGAATAGTATACAAAACTATACTGTTTTATAACAGTAAACAAAATAAATTAAAAAACTCTTGTCCTCAGGTAACCTACATTAAACTGAGGGGAGAAGCAAACAGTCAAATTAACTAAAATGGTAATAAGTGAAGAAAAATAAGACACAAAAAGGGTATAGAGAACCCTCATGAGGGACAAGACATGCGAGGGGTTGTAATTTTGAAAAGGGTGGTCAGGGACAGCCTCACTGAAGTGACACTGAGTAAAAACCTAAAAGAGGTGAGGGAATGAACCAAGTTTATAGCTGGGTTTTCCAGGCAAAGGTCCCGAGGTAGGATTGTGCCAGGTGTGTTCAAAGAATTCCAAGGTGGTATGTGGTTGGTGGAGAGAAGGGGAGGGGGAAAGAATGAAAAGATGAGAGTTTAGAGAGGAAACAGTGGGGCACTCGTAGACAGCATAAGGACTCCGGGTTTATTCAGAGTGAGATGAAGAACCCTCAATGGACAGCTTTGTGCGCTCCTATGATGTGACCCAAGTTATGTTTTAAATGCATCCATCAGTCTGCTTGAGAAATTTCTGAAAAGGGGTAAGGACAGATCTCAGGAGATATTTAGGAAGCTAATGCAATAACCCAGACAAGAGATAGTGGTAAATTGATGCAAGGTATCAAACTCTATGTTTCAATTAACTTATTTTCATTATAATACTTCCACTGAAGACAGACAAATAGTTGATTTGTCTCTTATCATGAGACTTAAAACCTTATTTAAATACATGCCCAATTCCCATACTTACCAGGTAAGTCATAAGGAGGTAGTTTAAGAATAAAGATCGTCCCAGAAGCGGATGGCAGAGCAAACAGAGCCTCCCCATCACTGCTAAGCCAGGCTGCTGAGGTGGTGAAATTAGGGGATATTCCAGGAACTGCTGGAATTAAATGATAGTTGCAGGGATCCCTGAAATCAACTCTTCCAATGTCAGTGAATATTGACTGCATCTGACTTTCAATTACCAACTCCTAAGGAGTAATTAAGAAGAAAAATCTGTTAAATCAAAATAAGCCGAATTTTACTCAGTTTCTCACAATTGCTAAGAAGTCTTTTAAAGTTAAAAACTGTGGAGCTTAAAAAGAAAGCTTTTGAATGGGATCTATTTCTTTTCATCTTATTCTGAGCCTTATGGGGAAAACAAACAAACAAACAAACAAACTATATTTTCTGCTTCAAATATGTGTCTGATCATTTAAAAATGGTAATTATCGGGGCAGCGCCTGTGGCTCAACGGAATAGAGCACTGGCCCCATATGCTGAAGGTGGTGGGTTCAAACCCAGCACCAGCCAAAAACTACAAAAAAAAAGGTAATTATCAAAGAATGCTTGGTGAGGGATAACAAGAACCCAAATTGCCTTCAGTTCCAAAGAATATTACTCAAGCACTAAATCTGTGACAGCCAGGGTAATTTGAGAAATGAAAGATATTACACTTAACCAACTTACACTCCTATACATCCGGGAAGGGTGTGGTAGAAGTAACCTGTGCACTGTTTGATTGGTCAGTATCAAGATTATCACATGATTCTGAGTCTCAGAGACATAAATCCCTCCAGGTAAGAGACTGCAATTTTGAAATTTTAGGCGAACTGCATTATTCAACAGATTTATGTCCAGTGATTCCTCTAACAGCTCCAATGTATCTCCGGAGGTCTTCCTGTTAAAAAAAAAAGAGACATTTTTAACCTTTTCTTTCTCATTGACTGTTGCACTGAAATATATGAGAATAGCATCCAAGTGACTGTCCCAAATTTGAAAATTTTGGATAAACAGATTCAGACCTCTTTTACATTCTAAATCACCACATTATATACATTTATAAAACATGGGACAACAAAATTCAAATCTCTCTATGATTTTGTTAAATGAAAGCATTTCTAAACTTGATAGCCCATTTATGTAGGGCAATATTTAATGCAACTAAATTTGACTATAATAAAAAATCAACATTCCATACTCCTATTATTTATAGTAGAGTACAACCTTTACATATACTACAGTGCCAAACAAAATTGATGTTAATAATTGCGGGTATCTCCCCCTTCTATTACTTCTTAGCTGGCAATAGCACAAATAGTAATTTTATGAGTTCTACCCTTATAGTTATGTGTGTGAGGTATAGTATTTCTCATTAAACAAATATTCTAATCCAGGCTCGGCGCCTGTGGCTCAACGGGCTAAGGCGCCAGCCACGTACACCTGAGCTGGAGGGTTCGAATCCAGCCCCCGGGCCCGCCAAACAACAATGACGGCTGCAACCAAAAAATGGCCGGGCATTGTGGTGGGCGCCTG
>CAUYON010081148.1:0-21905 GCA_963573935.1 Arctocebus calabarensis
CCTCTGGCTCCTCGGCCAGCCCAGTTCTCCTGCACCACTCCTATCTCTGCCACTTGGGCTCAGGCTTGCTGGAAGGTTCTGGTTCCTCATAAAAATGATGTCTGGGTCCAGCACCTGTGGCTCAAGGGGCTAAGGCACCAACCATGTACACCTGAGCTGGCAGGTTTGAATCCAGCCTGGGCCCACCAAACAACAATGACAGCTGCAACCAAAAAATGGCCGGGCGTTGTGATGGGCACCAGTAGTCCCAGCTACTTGGGAGGTGGAGGCAAGAGACTGACTTGAGGCCAGGAATTGGAGGTTGCTGTGAGCTGTGTTGCCACCGCACTCTATCCAGGGTGACAGCTTGAGGCTCTGTCTCAAATAAAAAAAACCTCTGTGGGGCAGGGCCTATGGCTCAAAGGAGTAGGGCACCAGCCGCACATGCTGGAGGTGGTAGGTTCAAACCCAGCCCCAGCCAAAAACTGCAAAAAAAAAGATTAATGTGTCCATTTTCTTATAGTATTTGTACTCTATGTCTTGTGTGAGATATGGATCCATTTTGCTACCCAGTGGTCCAAGAATTATTGATTTAAGACTTTATCTTTGTTACCAATGATTTGAGTTATCTTCATAATTTTTTTACAGTATTAAAATTTATCTTGACAGTATATTTTATTCTCAGCACCTAAAAGATGTAATTCCATTACCTGTTGGCTTTTGTTGTTTATGATGAAAAGTTATCTGCAATTCATAGTATTGTTCCAATGTTACATTGTGTTTTATTTTGTCTGGTCTCTTTCTTTTTCTTCTTATTTTTTTTATTAAATCATAGCTGCGTACACTAGTGCAATCAAGGGGTACAATGTGCTGGTTTCATATATGATCTGAAATATTTTTATCAAACTGTTTAGCATACCATTCATGACATTTTCTTAGTTATTGTATGAAGATGTTTGTATTCTGTATTTAGTAAGTTTTTCCTATATCCTTCTAAGAAGCAACATAAGTGTGGAACAACCAATTACCCTCCCTCCACCCCAAGCACCCCCCTCCCCACCCTTCCCATATTCTTGTACTAAAGTTGGGTTACAGCCTTCATATGAAACCTTTAAATTAGCTTCATAGTAGGGCTGAGTACATTGGATACTTTTTCTTCCATTCTTGAGATACTTTGCTAAGAAGAATATGTTCCAGCTCCATCCATGTAAACATGAAAGAGGTAAAGTCTGGCGAAACCTACTAAATGCAGAATACAAATGTCTTCATACAATAACTAAAAAAATGCCATGAAGGGTATGTTAAACAGTTTGATGAAAACATTTCAGATTGTATATGAAACCAGCACCTTGTACCCATTGATTGCACTAATGTACGCAGCTATGATTTAATAATAATAAAAAAAAAGATGCAGAGATGCTTCTCCACTGAGAAACTTGAAATCTTGAGTCAAATCTCCAAATGCAAGCAGAAGTGTCTTGTACATTGGATACATCCAACCTCAGTGAAAGCCACAATGTAGTCTTGAAAATCACTGAATTTTCTTAGTAATTTGTGGACCATTTCTCTGCCTTGGAGAAACTCTCTGCTTTGGCAACATGCAATGTCTGTGGAATTCAGACAGGAAAAAGGTATCCACAGGGACTGGAATATAGTCATTACTTTCTGAGAGCTAATACTGTGCTAGACATTTTCCCAAATGTTTTTTATCTGTTAACTAATTTAATATTCACAGTTCCACAAGGGACCATGGATACCATTTTGTCCCTGGTTTTAGAGATGGAGAAACAAAGGCACAAAGGTTAAGGAGTTTGCTCAAGGGATTATAGCTAATGAGTTGGTAAACACAGGATTTGAACTCTGGCAGTCTGGAGTCAGGGTCTGTGCTTATTCATTGTACTAAAAAGCATCGCTTCTTAGAGTCCTCACCTCAAGTCTCCAAAAAGCTTCTGCCCAGCTTTTATCTTGATTCAGATGAGGTAGAACAGAGCCCCATGTTCTCTTGGTTGGGTTTGCTAGAAAATCAATAGCAACAAGCAGCTTCCTATAAATCCCTGCTCTGTGGCCTGAGGGCAACTTTCTGAGGGTAAGGGTGTGAGACTGCTCTTGCTGAGTTTTACTTAAAGAACTCAGAAGATTTACACATCCTGAAGTCACTCTCTTTTCCATCAAGGTACATAATTGTCTTTGAGCTTAAAATCTGAGTCAGCCTCTGCCAACAAATAGTTGTGTGACCTTGGAGAAGCCATTTTACCTTTTTGGAACATGAGTATAAAATATGACACGTAACAATAATGATAATAGCTGATTATATGCTGAGAAGTCATTGTCTGTCAGCACTTAGCATAGATTATTTTATTTAATCTTCCAGAAACACTTGGAGGCTTTTAATTCCCATTTCACCGGTGTAAAAATAGGTTCCAAAAGGCCAAGGCACTTTGCCAAGATCACATAGCTCATAAGTGAAGGAACAGACTTCATGATAGATCTGTTTGGCTTACAGAATAAGGTTTTTTTCCTTTTTTTTTGGCCACACCCTGTGCAGGATTGGGAAATAAGTGGCTGCTGCAAACAAGGGGTGAGCAAACCTTTCTGTAAAGGGTAAAGTAGTAAACATTTTTGGCTCTGTGATACATGTGGTCTATGCTACAGCTGCTCAACGATGTTTTTGCAGCACAAAAGCAGCAATGGACAGGTATGATTGTTTTCCTAGAGAAATAACTCAGATTTGGACAACAGATACTCTTGGAGTTCCCAAGACTGAGAGATCAGGAAGTGTTTGAATGATCAGCGAGATCTTTGTGCAGGTAGGAAAACCAAAGCAATGTCTAGAGAGAGGAAGGAGGTTTCCAGCAAAGAAAGGGAGATCACCTCATTGGGATGAGGTGTGGGGGAAGGCGGCTAAAGCTTGATACAATATGAGGTTCCTCCTGGTGGCTCTGGCTGAGGAGAGATGATCAGGCTTGGAGGGAAGGCAGTGCCCAGCGTGTCCCCTGAGTGTTTGTTTTGACAATCCACAAGGAGGCCAGGACACCTGCAGCACAGTGGATGGGATAATAGGAGGGGAGCATCAGAGCAGGAAGGAGAGGACCTCATGAGGACTGGTAGGTCACCATAGGGTGACTGGTAGGTCTCACTTTCTCTGAAACAAATGGGAACATGAGAAGGCATTTATCTATTTTATGATTTAAAAGAACATATTGTAAGGTTCAAAATGAGATTTTCTGACGTGTGATGTAGGGGGAAGAGTGGAGTCAATGATACCACCAAGGTTTGGCCTTGATTTGATCAACATTTTTAATTCTATCCCAAGGTCATGAATTAGACTTCTGTTCATACTCTTCTGAACAAATTCTCATTATAGTACTCTTATTCATAAAGTCGGCTAAGCCTCATTATCTGACCATCTTTGGTTGATTGCTTTTAAATATATAGTCACTGAAAATGGCTATTGAGCCAGGCCTTTCTTTTAGAAAACCTGGGAAACTGGGTTTGGGAAGTTAAAGAAGAACTTCACATTCGTGGCATTTAAATATGAACTATTTATATTCAGCTCAGCATCCCAATTTATTCAAGACACTTTAGCCATTTTTTTCCCAATCCTCCATTATATGATCTGTCCTTTCCAACCTTGAGTCATTTGGAATTTTGATCAGTGCATCTGCATGCAGACTGCTGTTAAAATACTCAAGGGGGAAGGGCATTAGATCACCGTATTGAGGACTTAGCTTATAAATGTATCCATTCATTTAGGCAGCAAGTATTTATTGAGCACTTAATATATCCCAGATACTTCTCTAAGCACTTTGGATATGGCAGCGATAAAAACAGATAAATATAAAGATATTTATATCTTTATAAACACGGACGGCCTTCTCTAGGGAAGCCCCCCCACCTCGCAGTGGCATGTGGCTCAATAGATATGCCTTGGACACATATATTTGAGTAAAGAAAGATGATAAATGAACTAAATAAAATATGTTAGGTGATGTTATGGAGGAAACGAAGAACAGGAATGCTAAATGAGGAGCAGGTACGGTTCTCCACAGGAAGGTCAGGGCAGGCCAAGTGAACTTGGAGTCCTTCATTGATGATGTTCAGTCCTGGTGCAGCCAGACAAGAGTTCACTTAAATCATACTATCATTCGACATTGACTTCTCCAGCAAATTTACTAGGATTTAATCCATACCTAATGCCTTGGGTAAATCAAGAGAACGCCAGCAAAGCAGGGTAGTACTTTTGAATATGCAGAATACTTTCAGAGAATTATTTCAGCAGATCCTCTCATCTGTGGGGAATGTAGAGCCCATAATATTTTCATTTTGACAGCTGGTGTAGCTGAAGCACAGGGGTTTAAGTTCATAACTCACACTTAGTAAAACTGAATATTCTGTCCCTGTCCTGTGGTTGTATTGTGGTGGCCTTAGGGAAGGACTTAGTCTGCAGGTGTGTTTTGTTACTCTTTGGAGTCTTGCAAACTTTGAATTAATTACCAACATTTAAAAATTAAGAGATGGCATGCCAGAGTTCGGATTTCTAGCCTTTGTGTACACATGTGAAGCTCAGGAAACACGGCCTTCTCCAGGGCAGCCACGACCACCACTCAGTGGCATGTGGCTCAGATTTCAATTAGTAGCGTCTCATCTCGTGTATACCCCAGTTTGAAGAGCCTTAGAAATTCTTATTATTTTGGCCTTCTTTGTCCTCAGTGATCCCACCATGGACCTTGATAAGTTACACAATATTTTCCAAGCATTCAAAAACTGTTCATCTAATGATTCTTTCTAGAAATTTTGTTTAGACATTAACATTAAAGAGCTCTAAAATCTTTCACCCTATTGAAAATCGGTCACATGCTTGCTTCACCTGTAGACTTTTAGAATTTTTCCTGATATATATCACTTCTCAAATATTATTATTACTGGTTTTGAGGTTATATATGCAACTTTTTATTTTGGTGCCCTAAAACTAATCCACTGAATTTCATTATCTTGAGTTTGAAGTATTTTTTCCATCCTTCATATTTAGGAGTTTTTTTTTTTTCTCTAATTCTATTTCTCTCTTTCACTCTTTGTAGCATTATCTTTCCAATCAATGTAATATATTTTATCATTCCATGTCTTGAGACCGCTGAGTGGTGGTCTGAGGGGGCTTCTGTGGTCTCCAGTATTAAAATCCCAGGGCAAATAATGTTGGACAAATATTTGGGCCCCCATAAAGGAGATCAGGGAAGAACTCAGGGAGCAGGAGATGTGAAACGGCAGGCCCTTCCTCACTGTCATGCTCCCCACTGCTGCTGTTGACTGCTGCCCCAGGTTGTCACTCGCTTCTGAGAGGCAGTTCCAGAACTAAGTTTGTCCCTTGGGAGAAGGAAATTGGCAATGTCCAGGAGAACTCCCCCACCTCGATCCACTGGTTGCTTATCAGACCCAAGCTTCGTCCAATTCCTGTTTGCTTTTCACATGCCTGAGTATGTCTCTCTGTGTGCTGAGATGTGTGAGAAAAGAGATCTCATGGTGTAGAGAATAGAACAAGCAAACATGACCAGCGAGGTCCGGACCAACATCCAAAATGAGAAACTCTTTAATTAGTGGGCCAGGAGTCTCTTCCTAGATGACCACCAGCCTGGCATCCACTTTCTGTTCCTCAAGGGAGTGCTCATAACTACCCTCCCCATCTTAGGACCAGCCCAGCTGTTCTGAGGCCCCAGCAGCAGCCTTCCTGCCTTTCCAGCCCCAGATCTGTGGGAAGTCAATAAATGACAGGAATAAAGTCTATGGCTTCATCCTGCCTAGCCCAAATTAGCATGTCATCTGGTTTGTATCTCTTTCCTTGGGCCAGCTGCTTGCTCCCCACCCCTAGCTCTGTGAATGTGTTTCTCTGCTCGCGTCCTCTCTGGGCTGACTGCTTGGTCAGCTCTCCAGAGCCACTCAAGCCCAGAGCTGAGACTTTACCTACATCTGTCTCTTATGTTTCTTATTCTCTACATCCTGCTGACAAAAACCATCTCCTTTGTCACTGCCCTTCCTTTCCCCAGTGCTTGTCGATGGCCTCGCCGCCTCTGCAGTGAAAGCTCCCCTTCTTCTGGCCCTGTTTCCACCTCCCCAATTTGGCTGAAGGACTTCTTTCTAGATCTCCCCATTCATACATTTAGTCGTATCTTTTGTCCTCTTCTGTTAGAAAACAATGTGGCATCTAAAACCCAGTTTTACTCTGACAGTTGCCTTCCTATGAGATCTTACAGCCTGATACCTGACCCCACTTGCACTGATGGCAGTGAGGGGGAGTTAGTGTCTCCAGCTGATGAGCATAGAAGGGTGGGTGTCATGGCTGGGACTCCAGAGAGGAGCGTGTGGTATTGGGGACAGGCGGGCAGTGCACCTGCCGAGGTAAGAGGTCTGGCTTCTGTCCCTCTCCTTCCCAGAGGCCTTGTTGTCACATTCAGCAGGTAATAACCAGGGAGGCTTTGCTCAACCAGGCTCACGAGACTAACCCTGAGGGAGCACAAGGGAGGATGGAAGCCCTTTTCTCTGAGCAGCAGGGTGTGTCACCCAAAGGGATAATAAACTGAGACAGAACCCAGAATATTCAGTCAAGAGAGCACCCTCTGGGGTGTTCAGATCTAGAGAAGATAGGCCTGGGGAGACAGACGAGGAGTGCGCCCTGGACAGAAGTTGCTCACTCCACCTCTGTCTCCGTAGTCTGCCCGCCCACGATGGATGAAGTGCGTGGAGGAGACAGGCACCTTCTTCGAGCCCACCTTGGCAACCTTGTTTGTTCAGGAAGCCTTTGGCCCCAGGACCCAAAGTGCTGTATGTGAGGGTTCCCTCAGCCCTGTCCCTCTGCTCCTCTACCCTACCCCTCCCTCGTTCTGGGACCCTTGCCCTCCTCAGCGTCCCTGCGAGTGGGAAATCAGACAGTCCCAGAGAGAGTGTCCACTGAGGGAGGAAGCCCGAAGGACTGCCCAGCCCTGGGGTGAGCATAGCTCAGCCACAGGTCACAGAGTCTCCACAGCACACACTGCCTTAGTCAAGGCAGCCAACTTTCCTGATCTTGTGCTTCTTCAACCATGAAATGAGAAAATAGAACTCTGTGACCTCTCGGGCTCCTCCCTGCTTACCTGAGATTTTTTAAGGACATGAAAAATGACATGAGAATGGGATGACATAATCATGAGGACAGTAAATAAGTAACTACTGAATACCTTCTGAGTGCCTACCCCATGCCCCGGGGCGCTTGTGATCACTCCGCATGAATGACTGTAATTCTTATTATCATCCTAATTGTATGGAGGAGAGACCCACGGCACAGTGAAGTTGAGTGACTTGCCCAAAGTTACACAGGTTCTGAACAACAGAGTGAGGATTTGAACTCGGGCACTCTGATGCCAGAGCCTAGGTCCCTGATGTCACTCACTCTGATGTCCTCAGTGATGTGTGTAAGAAAGTTTTCATACAAGGTGGCTGGAGAGGCAGTGACTGCACACTCGGGCTGGGAAGCTGAGAAACTCAGGAAGAGAGAGAGAGAGAACGCCTGCCCCTCTTAGGATCAGATGGGTGGGCAGGGCCAAGCTGAATCCAATCTCACTTCCACAGGCTATGAAATTATTCATGGCCATCAAGGACGCCCTCATCACTCACCTCAGAAGCCTTCCCTGGATGAATGAGGAGACCCGGGAGGAAGCCCAGAACAAGGTCAGACTGGGCAGGAGGGGCAATGAGGGAACTGGTAAGGGATGGTTAGAGCAGAGGATAGTTAGAGATGGGGACTGGAGGAGAGCACCAGGAGCCCAAGAGCACATGTCAAGCGTAAAGGCCAGTGTGCTGCATGCATTCTGGAGACAGTATGGAAGGCTGGGGCAGGGGTGGTGAACAGGAAAGCCTGCCTCTGATAGCCTGGGCACAGCGGGCTTCCTACCACCTTTTGTATCTCTCTCCAGGTCACTCAACTTCAGGTAGAGATGGGGGCCCCAAAATGGGCCCTGAAGCCAGAGCTGACCAGGCATGAATACAGTGATGTGAGTCCCTGACCTTTCCGTCTCCTCGGGTCTTATCTTCTTTCTCCTCACTTCACCGACCCACCTGGGTCTTTGCCAGACAATCAGTGGGTTTCCCCTGGGTGAGTCTAACCAACCCCTTCTTTTCCTGATGCGGCTGGGCTTTCAGGGTGAAAGTCCACACTGTTGGTCTTGCTGGCAGAAGAATAGCACCTTTTCAGGTCACAATGTGTGTGTACTCATTCCAGCATGCATCCCACAGCTTGCCTGAGTGTGTCTATCTATGTGCTAAGATGAGTAAAGCCCGTCTGCCCCTGGTACATGGTCATGGCTCTGGGCTGGCTTCTGCTAATCTGCGGATGCCTGTGTATCAGGGGTCGCCTGTTTGGGTTCACGTGTGCCCATCAGCACATGTCAGTGTGTGTTTGCTTTTGTCTCTGTGCACTCAAGCCACCTTCTGCCTCATCCCCAGATACAGCTTGGACCTAGCTTCTTGCAGTCTTTCCTGAGCTGTGTCCGAGCCCTTCAAGCTAGAACTGTCCAGAGCTTCTTGAAGCCCTTCCCTGACCACAGGTGAGGGCAGGGGAGACACAGACCCTCCATCCCAGAGATACCCTCTGATGATTAGGAGGGACGGAAGCCTGGGCAGGAACGGGGCAGTAGTTGGGAGGGACATGTGTGTCTGGGGGTGGGAGGACATTAAATGGTGGTGCTGGTGTGTTTGCTCTTCCCCCAGGTGGAAGGTGTCTCCCTGGGCTGTCAGTGCCTACTACTCAATCCCTGACCGTGTGGTGGTCTTCCCAGCTGGACTGTTCCAACCCCCATTCTTCCACCCTGGCTACCCCAGGTATGGGTGATTCTATGTGGGCAGGGAGTCTCCCAAGAGGAATTTGCAGGTGTTATGATGGAAGGAACCTGAGGTCAAATATGCTGAAGGTTTCTGGGGGCAACATAAACCCTTCTGTCCTAGAGCCGTGAATTTTGGTGCTGTTGGCAGCATAATGGCCCGTGAGCTGTCACAGGTCTTCTACGAGCTCTGTGAGTAACACGGTCATCAAGAGGCCCAAGGAAAAGCCTCAAGGGAGGTCAATGAGGTGATATGGTGTGGGGTGATTCTAGGCCTCCAGCGGGGACAGTCCTGGAAACTTTGTGTTGCTCCTGAGAGCTGTATTAGTTTACACTACCCACGATGTCCAAACACCACAAGCGCCACCCTCACCTGTGCATCCTCTTGCCCCATTTTCAACAGTGCTCCGTGGACACTGCCCGGACTGCAACACCCGTGCCCTGCAGAGGGAGCTCCTGTGTCTACAGCACCACTATGCCTCCTTCCAGTCCCCGGGCAGAAGCTTCTTCAATGGTTCCCACAGGTTTCTGGAGAATGCCGCAGATGTGGGCGCGCTGACCATCGCACTGCAGGTGACTCAAGTTCCCAGGCTGCCATCGACTTTTACTGGCCAGTTAAGCCCTGTCCTCAAATTTTCCTCCCACCACCTCTCATACAAACATAGTTGTATAGATTTCTACCCTTTATGCTCCCCAACCCCCCTAACAGATGTCAAATAGGTCCCCCGATTCCTAGGACATATCTATAGGCCCTCTGCTTCACACCATTTCTCTGGGATCAGACCAACGTGTCGGTGCACAGCTAGTGAGGAAGAGCCATGGGCTGGTTTGGGTGTAATGTGAAGGGCAATGGATTTTTAGGTGGCCACTGTCCACCCCGCCCCTGTGCAGGCATACAGGGAGAGGCTGTTGAGGCACTCTGGGGAGACAACCCTGCCCAGCCTGGAGTTCAGCCCCCAGCAGATCTTCTTCCGAAGCTATGCCCAGGTAGGCAGCTCCTGCCTCCCACCACAGCTTACTTTATGACAGACACCTACCTTAATACTGGTGCTCACAGAACCTCCCCACCCCCCCCAAATACCCCGAGCCTCTGCTGCAGATGTCCCCACTGTCATCTTTCCTCACTCCTTGTCAGAATCAGCCTTCAGATTATAACATGTTCCTTGACCACTCAAGAGGTAGGAAAAACCTCTGCTCCCAGGCCTCTCTGTGAGATGTGCCCAACTATTTTCTTCTTTCATGTTCCCCCAAACACATAAGCCTTAAAAATGAGCCTGCCCCAGGCTGACTGTGTACAGTTCCTCTTCAGAGACCCATACCCTAGTGCAGTGCCCACTTGACAGAAGCCCCTTATGCACATGTGCTCCAAAGATGACCCAGTCCCCAGCTCCTCAGCACCATAAAACCTCCTCCCAGAGGCCTCAGTCACTGACAGACATTGTCATTACATAGTCAGGTCCTCCCCCACTCCTTTCTCCAGATTATAGGACCTACTGCCTACAGATCCTTCAGATGGCCCTTGGAGCACTTTATTCCCTGTTCTCTCTTGTCAGCCCTCCTCAGTCACCTCGTGTCACCAGCTCTGCCTTGTCCTACAGACTACTCACAGATGGCCTTCCTTCTCTCTCCTTGACCCCTCTGCCTGACCAGGTGATGTGCAGCGGGCCCAGCTCCCAGAACTCCCACCACAGCCCTGCCCCCCTTCGAGTCCACGGGCCTGTCAGCAACACCCCAATGTTTGCCCGGCACTTCAATTGTCCACGTGGTGCCCTCCTGAACCCCTCCAGCCGCTGTCAACTCTGGTGACCTGGCTGACGAAGAGACTATGATACAGATGTGCCAGCATCTCCCCTGCCTGATCCACAGGATCAGGGCAAGATCTCTTTGCCCTTCTGTTCCAAAAGTAAAAGCCTCCACTTGGCTTCTGCCTGTCTCTTAATGACTCTTTCCTGCTAGGTTCTATGCCTCCAAGTCAGAAATGATATGCCCAGGTAGAAAATGCCAAAAAAATCCCATGGGCATAAGAAAACAGAAGAACCAATGACTGACCTGGTGGGTCTGAAGGTTGGCCAATGGCCCAAAGGTCAGGCAATTAAATACCCCAACTGAAGACATTAAGGGTTTTGGTTACGCTCAGAAAGCAGCTCCCGATTGTTTTCAAGATTTTATTGCTAATTTTTGTCTCTGGATCCTCCCTCTAATCTGCTGACCTGAACAATACCAGGAGAGGTGTGGGAGAGAGTGGGACACAGGTTTGCTCCCTAGGGTGCAGCCCTGCTGATGACAGGCAGGAGGAGTGTGTATGTCCTTTGGGGGCAGTGACCCAAAGCCCATCACGGTCAGTAGATGATCATGAAGCGAAGGTAGGTCCCCAGGTTCTCATCCAGGAACCAGGCCACCACCTCAGCCTCAATGTCCCTCATAAAAAAATCATGATACTGGCCAGGTTAAAGCAGAAGGCTACGTAAAAGAGGTGGTCGCGGAGAGCTGCTGTCTCAGATGTCCTGTCCTCCTCTTGCTGGACCATGTCTATCGCCTGCCACATCTCACCCTCCGAAGAGACCAAAAAGTGCTCTTCAAACTGCTCTTGATTCTGGTCTGGAACAGGGAAGAGGAGCAGGGAATGATGGTCTGACACTGACCTGGCGCTGCTCTGATGACCCTGGCCTGAGTGGGAAAGAGAAGAAATTAGAACAGGAAAAAAAGGTTGGGGCCTGGGGCTCTTTGTCCAATGGCCCATAACCTGGGTCTTGATCAGAAGGGTGCTTGATGAGAAGGGCGATGCTTCTTCCAGAGGTCTTTTCTGGTCTGTGCCCAATAATAGACCTTAAAGACCCACACCCATTCCTAAGGCTAGCCACCTCCTCTAAGGTGCTCCACCATTCAGGGAGTGAGGTACCACCTTGAAGTGAAAAGAAAACTGAAGACCCTCTCCCCAGGTAAATGGTCCAGACTCACACACTCATGGAACCTACATGTGCTCTGTGGCTATCAATTAAGATTATTTCAACAGGGAGCTGGAGGTACCACCCACAGCCCTGGGACCTGAGCTCAAACAGACCCAGCCTTGGCCTCCAGGCTTCCCCTCTTCTCTACCTACCTGGAGAGGGTGTTTCTTCTTTCTGGCCCCTCTCTTCTGGGCCTGGGCTCCCCTTTTGAAGCTTCGTCCCCTTTGTTTGCAGTAGCAGCAGGATGGTGGCCAGGAACGCTGCCCTGCAGAACTGGGAGCCCAAGGCAGGCATGGGTCTGCCCCCCTCTGCCTTTGACCCTCCTGGCGCCCCAGTGCTCAGCAGGCTCCCCCCACCTCCCACCCCACCCCATCCCAGCCTTACCCCTGCCCAGCACCGTTTTCTCCCGTTCTCTTCCATAGCACCTCTGACCTCATGTGCTCTGTGACATCAAGTCCATGGATCTGACCATTCCAGTTCACTAGAGTGTTCTGTTGCCCGGCAAGAGAGTGCAGCAGAGCCAGCATGGATGGCAGAGGCTTCTGGAATGACTACAATGGAGCTTCTGTGGATAGCAACAGAAATGACTGAAGAATTTGCAATCCACACCATTAGATCCACATAGCAAACAGGACTCCAAATAATATAGCCTCATACCCATTACAATTCAGTGTTTTTCAATCTTTTTTATCTCACTGCACTCTTAATAGGTAAACTTTGGGGGCACAATTAAATTATGTTGTTTAAAAAAGTAAGAAAAAAGAATATACTTTATAATTTCAAAAATAATTTAATTAATGATCTTTAAAATTTTTCCTGGCACAATTAAGGAAGATCCTCTCACAGCACACCAGAAGCTAGAGCACATCAGTTGAAAATCACTGCATCACTGGCTCGGCGCCTGTGGGTTAACAGGCTAAGGCGCCAGCCACGTACAACTGAGCTGGCGGATTCGAATCCAGCCCGGGCCCCCCAAACAACAATGACGGCTGCAACCAAAAATTGGCTGGGCATTGTGGTGGGCGCCTGCAGTCCCAGCTACTTGAGACGCGGAGGCAGGAGACTCACTTTAGCACAGAAATTGGAGGTTGCTGTGAGTTGTGATGCCACGGCACTCTATCCAGGGTGACAGCTTGAGGCTCTGTCTCAAAAAAAAAAAAAGAAAATCACTGCATCACACGGCTGAGGAAATTAAGGTTCACGGAAGAAAGGACTTCCCCACTCAAGATCACCCAAACACCAAAAGCCAGATCAGTATTATTTTTCCTTTTTTAAAAGTTTAAATATATTTTTATTTTGCAATAATTTTAGATTTACAGAAAAGTTGTGAAGATAGTACCAAGTCCCTGTACACCCCTCACCCATTTTCCCCTATTGGTAACAACTCACATAACAATGATGTATTTATTTATTTGCCAAGATTTTGTAAATTTTTTTGCGGTTTGCAAATATTTCTTTCTTTTTTTTTTTTTTACATTTCAGAATATCAGGGGAACAAATATTTTAGTTGCATGAATTGTTTTTTGTATAGTCTGAGTTGATGCTGTAAGTGTGTCCATCACCCAGATAGTATGAACTGTACCTGTTTGGTGTGAATTTGCTTCTCCTCTCCTTCCCCCAACCCTGTTACTACCAAATGTGCACATGGGTATTGATTGATTAGTTCTAATTTCATGGTTGGTACCTGTGATGTTTGTTTTTCTATTCTTGTGAAACTTCACTTAGAAGAATGGTTTCCTGTTCCATCCAGGTTGTTACAAAAGGAACTAGCTCACTCACCACTTGTTTTTATGGTTGGGTAGTGATGCATGGCATACATATCTCATTTTATTAAATGCACTCATGTATTGATGAGCACTTGTGTTGGTTCCACAGCTTTGCAATTGTGAATTGTGCTGCAATCAACATCGGAGGGCACATGTTTTTTGCGACCATGACTTTTTCCCCCTTTGGGTAAATAATAATAGGATTGCTGGATCAAATGGTATGTCTACTTTTAGTTCTTTGATGTATCTCCATATTACTTTCCATAGAGATTGTACTAGTTTGCAAGAAGGACTCTTGATTAATTCTTTTAATTCTAAACCGTGTCTTCCTGCCAGTCCATGCTGCCTTTCCCTAAGAAGACTGATTTGTGTGGGGTAAGGTGCAGATCGGATGGAGAAGTCAGAGTCTTCAAGTCCTGAGCGTGGGCCTGCTGCTCACAAGAAATGTGAGTCTGCCAAGAAGTGAGGACAGGGAGGAGCACAGAGGATACATGATCCATGTGCACCTGTGTGTGTACGTATGAGAGACATAGAGACAGAGAGCGACAGAGACAGAGAGACAAAACAACAGAGATGGAGACAGAAAGCGGCAGCAAAGCAGAAACCATTCTCTCCTCCTCTCCTCCACTTGCCCCTTTTCTGGCCTCTGCCCTCTGTACCACCAGGCTGAAATACCCTCTTCTCTCATTTTGCACTTCCTGTCCTCTTAAAAACAGACCAAAAAGTTATGAGCAGATCGTCTCTAAACTCTTTTGTTTGGTGGAAGGAGTTAGAGTCTGCAGAGGGGACACAGCATGGCAGGGCATCAGCGACCCCAAATAACGGAGTCTGGAAAAATCCTGCCTCAGCTCCTCACTGTCCCTCCTGCCCATGAACCTGGCAACAACAGACCTGTTGGCAGTAACCAGCTGTGACTAATTACCACCATCTGCTTCTTGGAGCAGAGATGGTTGGAGGCTGTGGGTTGGGGAGGCAGAAGGAAGACCTTTTTTTGAAAACTAGAAAACAGACACATAGGCCTAAGATACAGGGTGGATGCTAGATGATTGAGAGGAAGCATACAGGCCCATCGGAACAGCCATACCCAGCTCACAGCACTCTTGTCCGTCCATGCATAGCTCTGATGGAAACATGCCCGTGTGGGTGAGGACATGTGTGGAGACAGGCACCCTTTCTGCAGGAAGGGATGGGAGGTACAGAAGTGAGTGAAGAGATCCCTTCCCATGGAGGTTAGCCGTGCCAGCAGATGTGCCCCAAAGAGGCTCTCATCTACAGCAGATGTCACCTCGTAGGCAGTTCCCTGCGATCCAAGCCAGGGGCTCAGTCAAGGCTGGGGATTGGTACAGGAGGTTGCTTGAAGATGAGGGGGTGAGCCTGATCGCCCCCACCTTGCACTCATTGACCCGAGATCCAGAGAACAATGCTCGTGTGGAAAAAAAAACTCACTAACCTTCTCCGGGCTACTTTGGGGCAAAATCCTCTTGGTTCTCGGGCAAAAGGAGAAGCCGTCTCCAGCTCTGTGGGTATGGGTGGGGAGGTTGGCTGGGTGTGTGAGTGTCTCCCAGGGCAGAGCAGGGTGGAAAGAACTGGGTGGCATTGACCACCACACCTTCCATGTCCTCACCCCCATCCACACGAATCTTGGTGTCAACAGAGAAATGTCCTTGCAGTAAACCATGAATCCCTGAAACATTTTTTGTTCTAATTACAATGTATACAATATAGAAATGTACACCTTTCCCCCCCAAAGCTAATCATTCCAACATCCAATGATAATCACTATCCAAGTTTTATGATGTAGGATCTGACTCCTTTTCCTAGATGGCTGTGGCCTTGTGGGGTTGGAGTGTATTTCTTTTTTATTTTTTAAGTCTAATTTCTATTTTATTTTTTCCCGAAGAATAGTTTTTCTTCAGTCCTCAAGGACTCAACTCCTTACATGGGCTTTGATAGAGGTTGTGGGGCAGCACCTGCAGGTCTAAATCAGGGTGGAGACGTTCGGACCTTGTGGGCTTCCCGAGAAGGGTTCCTGACAAGGGTTCCTGACTATCTTGCTGTGAATAGCACAGCTCATACAGTAACGTAGCTTCGTAGCTTCGCATAGAGCTTGGGAAGCACGTAGGCATCAAAGACACTCACTTCAGAAATATCCCTCACAGCTGCAGCCTCAATTATGTTCCGAATGACAAACTTCTTTATAGCTTTTTGTCTTTGGGCACGCATCAAGTATAGTTCGTGCAGTCAGTAGGTCACACATGGCCACGACCCTTTTTGGGATGACTGTTTTTCTTTATTTTCTATGTCATCTTTGAAGCAAGGAAGTGAAAGAGAGCTGTTTTTCTTGTAAATTGTAATCCTGGTATTATTTTTTTCTCCTCTTCCTTATCACATCAGAATAAGAGGTCAGGCTGCTTTGGCACAAAGGCACTCTGGGACCTGATAGCCCAGGAAGGTGCCACCAACCCAGGTCTCCTTCTGAGCACCCAGGAGGCATTACAGACTCCCTCATGTTAGAGGAGGCAGAGATGTTTCTACCCAAGTCCTTGCCTGCAGAAAGCTAAGCGTGGACTGAGAGGAAAGAGAGGAGAGAATAGGAAGAATAGGGTGGTTGATGTCGAGTGTCATGAAGAGACAGAAGTGGGTGAGGAAGGGCCAAGAGGCCAGGAGAGACTCCAAATCTCTAGGCTACTGGCTAAGATGGGGGGGAGGGCTTGCTGTGCCCCTCCCACTGGAGAGGGCAGTGAGGCGAGAAGGGCAGGCAAGAGGGTGAAGGCCCAGGGATGGGGGCCTGCGAACTCGGCACCCCCTCCTCCTTGGACCTTTAGACAATGCCCTTGGTGAAAATTCCCCCCACACCTGCTCTGTGCGGCTTTGACCGGGCCAGCCTCCTCTCATGCCAGCCCCTCCCCACCTCACCCCTCCAGGGTCGGCTTTATGGGTTGCTGTTCCCTTGGCAGGTGCTCCCTTCCCTGGCTTGCCCGCTTATCAGCATATCTACAACCCCCACCTCAACCTTATCGCTCCCTCCATCTCCTTAGACTGGAAGTCCTTCTGCACTGACCGACCCCCAGTGAGGCAGAAAAATGCCCCACAAGTCAAGCCCTCCCCTTTCCTGGGTGAGAACATGATTCTCCCTTGGGCACCTTCTCTTCCTTTCCATATTTTCCTTTTAATTCTTGTCCTTCTCTAAAGGTTATTCAGTTCATTCCTCAGTCTTTGGGGCAGAGCTCTCTTTCTTAGTACAAAGGAAAGGGGACAGTCCCCTGTCCCTAAAGATCTGCAAGGGGAGGGTCCCTGTGTACCTCATCCTAGTCTCTTACATTTTTTTTGCAGGTTTTTTTTGTTTGTTTGTTTGTTTTGCCCAGGGCTGGATCCTCCTTCTAGGCTCTTACTTTATAGCCAAAAGTTTCCCAAGAAGCAACAGGTCTGGAGAGTAACTTGGAGCTGAGATTCCATCTTCAAAGCCAGTTCTGGCCTCGCTACTAGCTGTGGGGTTTGGGGCCATCACAGTCCCTCTCTGTGCTCTGTCTTCTCATTCAGAAAGTAGAAAACCCTTCCCTGTTCCCATTTACCCTGCTCCAGCAGATCCATTGAGTGACTACAATTCAGTGACCTTGATATACCTTTTTGAAAGCAACCAGGCAGATGAGTGCAAGCTGTCACGTACAGCAGGCCCCCTCTTATCCTTGCACCTAGCAGATGCCAGATGTCATGATAGTACCCAACCCTATATACACTGTGATTTTTCCTATATGAATAAACTTACATAAACTTTGTAAATTAGCACAGTCAGAGATTAACGACAACAATAACAAAATAGAAAATTGTAACAGTATATTATAATAAATTAAGCAAATATGGCCTCTCCCCTCCCCTCAAAATGTCTCATTGTACCCATTTTCACCTACTTGCAAACTATGGCTGACCTCAGCTAGTGGAACTCTCAAAGAGTGACTCTGTGGACAAGGGGGGGCTCCTTAATGAAGTGATGGAACACTGTTTTGTCTTTACACATTCCTCCTGCTGTCTAGTGCCTAAAAGAGTGCCAAATATGAAATCAAGATTTGTTTGTGGTGTGCCTTTGCTCTGGTCCTGCTATTCAATCTCCCCAGAAACATGGGGGCCCCAGCTGCCCAGTTCCATGGGCTTGAGGAGAGGAAAGGGATGACCAGGAGATTGAGGTGCTCGGGAAGGGCTGAGGAGCAGCCCATTGGGCCTAGTGAGCTCACTTATGGAAGGAGGATCAGCACTGTGATCGTCCTTCCGTGAGACTGGGATTGGTGTCCCAGTTTTACAGGTTAGAAGACTGAAGCCAAGAATGCTCACCTAAGTGTTTGCAAGGGGAAAAAACCAGGACTTGCCTGGTTCCAGAGCTGGAGTCCTCCTAGTCCTGCTGTCTTGCATCTGACTAACTGTGCACCTTGTTTGTGGACCCAACCTCTTTGCTCCCTTCTCGATCCCTTTCTGAATTCCTCTGCCCCACCCCTCAGCCTCTCCCAGTCTCAGCCGCTCCAGCCCATGGCAAGGAACCCACCCCTCCCTCCCTTCCCTCCCAGCTCCTTCCCCCCTGGGCTCCAGCTCATAAAAAGCTCCCTTCCCTCCAGAAGAGCACCTATTCCCAGGCAGGGCGGCCAGCCCCTCGCTGTGTGCTCACCCTCACATACACGTGTGCACACAGTTCACAACCACACACTGCAGACTGTGCACACAAGTCACAAGGGAGATACACTCATTCAAACTCCCAGCCCCAAACAGACCCCACCTCTTCAGTTGCTGCCATCAGAGACCTGTTCTTTTCATCACATTCCAACAACTTGCCAGCACCTGCAAGGAAAGGACATGGAGATCTGCCCACCCAAGGCCAAAGGGCCCTGGCTGCAGCCCCAGAGACTTCTGTTCTATTGGATGGTCAGAGAGGAAGACTGGGACGAGCGCATGGACCAGGCTCATATGCTGCAACAGAAGAGGTGAGCTGCCCACAGACAGCTGGGTCCCCTCTGCCCTGGTCCTTCAACCCTCTAACCCTGATAGAGTAGTCTTAGAAAACCTTTCCCTTCCACTGCAAACCCCCGCTGGTCCCTCTGATTAGTATTGGAGGGGTGTGATTTTGGGCCATATGGGGAGGCCTTGCCTGTAAACACACTTCACAACCATATGCCGTATGACAGGGACAGCATGACAGCCAGGGCTCTAACCTGCCTGCCTTATAGAAAGAGGAATGAGGTGACCGAATAGGACCAGAAGAAAAGGTC
The DNA here is from genome assembly GCA_963573935.1 of Arctocebus calabarensis. Lineage (NCBI taxonomy): Eukaryota > Metazoa > Chordata > Mammalia > Primates > Lorisidae > Arctocebus > Arctocebus calabarensis. The sequence continues at coordinate 18,789 of CAUYON010081148.1, forward strand.
ACGTGTGTGGAGTGAGGTGGCAGGCAAGGCTGGCAGCTGTGGAAGGGCTGTGATCCCATCCTATGGGTAGGGGAAGAGAGAGAGGGACCTTGCCCTAAGTTTGAATGAAAGCTCACTAGTGGGAAAGGGGGAGAGGTTGTGACACCCTGACCAGTTGAGAGGGGAAGATCAGGTGATGCTGGAGTGTTCTGAGTTCCCTTCATCTACCCGCTAAGGAGTCTGCTGTGTGAGGTGGAGTGCTGCATTCCAAGCACAGGCAGCTAGAGAGAGGCCATGTCTGCTCCAGGGAGCTCTCAGGTCAGGCCAGGCTTGTGCACTTAGGGGTGGATCATTTCATGCACCCAGGAAGATGAGTGTGGCGGGTACCATCCTGCAGCCTGAAGCCTGTGGTGAGCAGACCCTGGCAGTCACACAGCCCTCCCATCCCCTGCCCCTGTGCTACAGAAGAGCCCTGTTCTTGGTGCAATCCCCTGATGTTTCCATCTTGAAATTCTTGGTGATTTTGAACAGGTGGATTGGCCGATGGGAAGGGGTCCTGCATATGTAGTTTGCACTGCACCTGCCCAAGTGCCTTGAGCCCTCACTCCAGCAAGGCTCTCTGCTTACCTCCCATGCCATCTGACCTGTGAAGGGATCTTTGACCTGTCCACACTCCCTTTAGAGTATCACCTCAGAGGTCTGACAGAGCTGGTGGAGAGGCAGTGGAACCAGGGAGGCAGGGGCTTTGTGGAGTTGTCTGAGGACAGGGTTGAACTCAGAATCCCAGACCTGGCCACCCTGGACTGGTCAGGGGCATGTGGCTCCCTGGGATTGAGGCCCAGGGTGACATGGGGCAGGGAACTGACTTCTCATTCCCCACTTTTCTAAACTACCTTTAGATTAAAAGCTTTTTTTTTAAGTAAAACACTTTTGCTCTCTGGCTCCTGTGCGCTATTGGAAGAAAAGAATTTGGGGTGGGGAAGGCCACCAACCTATCTCCTCTGGTCTCCCCAGTTAGACCCCTTGTTTGCAATGGAATCCACTCTTACAGGCGTCTACCAATACAGGCTCTCGCTTTATCTCTTGCTCATTTCAAGAGAGACAGGAGAAACAAAAGATTAACTAAGAGATGTCCTGCTGGGTAACTATCTCAACCACCTTCTGGCAATGAGGGGCCCAAATAAACAAGGTTATTTAGACCCTTGCACCTAAGGGTATGATACAAAATAAACAGCTTTCCCCCCTACCCTACCCCCAAAGCTCTCTACTCTCGAAAGGGTGTGTATCTAAACAGCCCCAAGGAGTAGTCAGAACTTTAACAGTTCACAGATTCCACAGATCAGGGAAGATCCAACAGCGCTTCTGCCCTGCTTGTTTCTCATACTGCCCTTGGCTAAGGAGAGCAGGTTCTGGCTTTCCTGGGAGCAGGGCCTGATGACAGTGCCCTCTCTTCCACTTGCTCCATCTGTTCAGCTCAGATGTATTCAGACAGGCTTAGGACTTCTGCTCAGGGACCCTCAGGTCACTCTTTCAGGACCCCAGGCCTTCCTTGCTCAGGTGCCAGCCCCTTCTAGGCACCCTGATCCCAACCAGCTGAGCTGCAAGTCCCACCCACAAGGGAGGCAGGGGACAGGTTGCTGAGCCCAGGGGAGCCCCTGAGACTGGCCCTTGTTCAAGTCTGCCCTCAGTCACATGAGTCCAGCAGACACCTCGCTCCAGGCCGTTACTACACACCGTGTGAGTCAATGTCCATTTTAGACAGAGAATGTCTTTGGTCCCCTCTGCTCCTGGCCTCATTCTCTCTCTACCGAACTTGTGTTCATTTTCCCTCAGAATTCGAGAGTCTCCACTGCTTCAGGCGGCCAAGGAAAATGACCTGTTTGTCCTTAAGAAACTTCTGCTGAATCGAGCCTGTGACTTTTGGCAAAGAGGTGGGATCTGGGTTTAAGGGAAGGGAGGTGGGGACAGAAGCACCTGCTCACCCACCCCCTACCCTAGTACTCAAGAATTTTCACAATGGGGCCTTCAAGGGTGCCACTGGAGCTGGGTGCACCTTTCTCCAGGGAGGCTGGGGAGTGTCTGACATTCCTGTCTTGCTCCACTCCAGGAGGCCTGGGGGAGACAGCGCTGCATGTAGCAGCCCTCTATGACAACCTGGAGGCTGCTGCGGTGCTGATGGAGGCTGCCCCAGAGCTGGCCAAGGAGCCCACGTTGTGTGAGCCTTTTGTAGGTGAGCACCGTGCTCAGAAATCCCAGGCGGACACATCGTGGTGTCGAGTGTGCTGTCATCTCCTAAGATAGGCCTCAGAAGGGTGGGCTGGGTGAAGTTCCTCAAGGTGAAAAAATACAAAGGTCTTGCCCTGGCAGTTAGCACCCGTGGCTTCCTTTCACCATTTAGTGTCTCCCCTCCATTCCCTCATGGTCACTGAAGGACAAGTTGATATTTCTTTCACTCAGAGCAACACCAGAATGATTACATTTATAGCGTGCCCTCTGAGGGGCAGGTGCCGTGAGCAGGGCAGCCTGATGACGAATTGTCTTCAGTTCCTGGCTTTCCTGACAAGCCGGCGCAGAAGTCCACGAAAGGACCTATCAGGGACCCTCTGTATGGGAGTAGAGGAGAGGAGAGAATCTGGGTCGCGACAGTCCCATGACTGCTGACTCTCTCTGGGCCAGGTCAGACTGCACTGCACATTGCTATTGTGAACCAGAACGTGAACCTAGTGCGAGCCCTGCTGGCCCACGGGGCCAGTGTCTCTGCCAGAGCTACGGGTGCTGCCTTCCGCTACTGTCCCCGCAACCTCATCTACTTTGGTGAGCGCAGGGCCAGGCTGGGAGGATGGACAGGCTGAGAGGTGGCCAAGGGCACCCGTCTAGGGCTTAATTAGGCCGGAGGCCAATCCCCCCATCCCCAGCCCTTCCTCCAGTTCTGCCAGACAAGTGTCCCCAGACCCAGAGCTGAGTTGTGTGTGTGGGTGGGAGGCATTTGGGGGACACGGCCCCTCCCATCTCACCGTCCTGTGCTCTCCTGCCACGGTGCCCTGTGTGTTCCCAGGGGAGCACCCTCTGTCTTTTGCTGCCTGCGTGGGCAGTGAGGAGATTGTGCGGCTTCTCATCGAGCATGGAGCCGACATCCGG
>CAUYON010081149.1:0-17190 GCA_963573935.1 Arctocebus calabarensis
TTTTTTTTTTTTTTTTTTTGAGACAGAGCCTCAAGCTGTCACCCTGGATAGAGTGCCATGGCATCACAGCTCACAGCAACCTCCAATTCCTGGGCTCAAGCGAGTCTCTTGCCTCCACCTCCCAAGTAGCTGGGACTACAGGCGCCAGTCACAACGCCCGGCCATTTTTTGGTTGCAGCCACCATTGTTGTTTGGTGGGCCCGGGCTGGATTCGAACCCGCCAGCTCAGCTGTACGTAGCTGGCGCCTTAGCCCATTGAGTCACAGGCGCCGAGCCTGTTTTTTTTGCAGTTTTTGGCCAGGGCTGGGTTTGAACCCGCCACCTCTGACATATGGGGCTGGCACCCTACTCCTTTAAGCCACAGGTGCTGCCCCAGTCTTCCTTTCTTAAAGTCAACTGATCCTAGACAGGGCACTGTGGCTCATACCTGTTATTCCAGCACTTTGGGAGGTCAAGGCAGGAGTACTGATTGAGCCAGGAGTTCAAGACCAGGCTGGGCAACACAGTGAGACCCCTCCCCCACACTGCCCCCGTCTCTATAAAACATCTAAAAACTAGCTAGGTATTGGGTGCTGTGGCTCATGCCTAAAATCCTAGCACTCTGGGGGGTTGAGGCCCCAGGTGGACTACCTGAGCTCAGCATTTTAAGACCACCATGTCTGGCTAGCTTGAGCAAAAGTGAGACCTCATCTCTACTAAAAATAGACAAAGTAACCAGATGTTGTGACAGGCACCTGTAGTCCCAGCTACTTGGGAGGCTGAGGCAGGATGATTCCCTGAACCCAAGAGTTTGAGGTTGCTGTGAGCTATGACGCCATGACACTCTATCCAGGGCAACAGAGTGAGGCTGTATCAAAAACCAAACCAACAAACAACTAGTCAGGCACGGTAGTATGCACCGATAGTCTCAGGAACTTGGGAGGTGGAGGCAGGAAGATCACTTGACCTCGAGTATTCAAGGTTATGGTAAGCAATGATGGTGTCACTGCACCCTGGCTTTGGTGACAGAGTGAGACCCAGTGTCAAAAAAAAATAAATGAATGAAAAATTTTTTAAATTAAAATAAAGTTAAAAATCCCATCACCCAGATAAGAAGAGGAGAAAAGGGGGAAAAAGTCAACCAGTTAAGGCTTTGATTCCCATCCTCACATCTATAAAACATTCACAGCTGAACATGGAGATCAGTGCTGGGCTGAAGGGCTAGCACTGCAGCCTCCCTAAGCAGACACAGGAAACTGACCACCCACCATCCCTCCTCTCTCTGACTTCTGGCTCCTGCCAGCTTGAATACTGAGTCTCCCATGCTGGGAGTGGGATGAGGTCACCAGATGATCTCCTGGGCCCTGCTGGGCTCCTGGGCTTTGTCTCATTCCAGCTCCCAGCCCTCCTGGGATGAATTTCCACCTGAATCCCAGCCCTAAGCCCCAGCCATTCCTCCATCACGCCTCTCTTCTTGTGAAATCTCCATTAACTGGCCTGCCAGCCCTGTGTGAGCCCAGGGTGGGTGGAACCGCCAGCCTGCCCTACTGCCCTCAAGGAGCCACCAATCTTTTGGGGGAGCTGCAGAGCCCAGAATCCAGGTTCCAGGATGGCAGAGCAGGTTTGCTGAGGATCTCTGTTTTCCTGGATTTCTGGCTGTGCTCTGGGCTGAATTCCCTGGTTAGGCCACAGCTCTGGGCTGTAGGAAACCAGCCCTGTGGTTGTTTTGTTTTGATTGCACAACCCTAGAGCAGGAGGCCAGAGTGGACATCTGCTGTTTTGGCCAGCCCCGCACCCATGCCCCCCTTTCTGGCAAAAGCCCTCCATGGCCTCATGGGGAAATCCCCCCCATGTTTACAGCTGGGAGAGTAGGCGGTCAGTCCAGATTCCCTGATCCTTCCTTGTCAGAGGATGAGTTTTGTCTTAGTTTGTTTTTTGTTACTCAGAATACCTGTAACTAGGTAATTTATATAGAAAAGGAATTTATTTCTAACAGTTATTGGAAGCTAAGAAGTCCAAGGTCAAGGGGCCACATCTGGTGAGAGTCTTCTTGTTGGTGGGGACTGTGCGGAGTCCCAAGGTGGCACAGGTCATCACATGGCTGGGAGATGAGCATGCTCACGTGCTAGCTCAGGTCTCTCTTCCTCTCCTGATAGAGCCCCAGTTTCCCACGCATAATAATGCATCAACCCACAAATAAATCAATCTATTCTGGAGGCCCAGAGCTCTCATGTCCAAACACCTCTTAGAGCCCCTGCCCCTTAGTACTGCCACATTAAGGATTGAGTTTCCAACACAGGAAATTTGAGGGACACATTCAAACCACAGCAGGCCCGTGGGCCAGGGTGGTCACCAGCTCTCCTGAAGACAGGAGCTCATTCTTCCTCCTGGTGGGAGATCCGGTTTCTATCTCGCTGAGGCCTGCCTGGTTTTCCTGATTCCTTCTGTTCTCTGAGCCCCCTCAGTCTCAAGGTGAACAAAGGCCATTTCTGTTGCTTACAACCACAGAAACCTGACTGATTAGATAATGAATCATACTAATTCTCCTCTGACTCACTACATGACCGTTCTCTGAGGCTCAGTTTCCCCATCTGCACATCTTAGCTCACCTCCTATGCAGACACCCTACAACCCCATAAGGCTGCTTTGGCCATTACAGCAGAGTCGGACTAGAGTGTTCACTGTTGACGATCAGCTAGGTGATGCCTCCTCTGCCTTGTCCCAGAGGTCCAGGGGTTGTGTTTGGTGGAGGAGAGGTGATAACAGCAGACAATCCTTAGAGCTGCCTCCTGCCATGTGTAGTAGTATCATCAAGGTCAAAGGCTCTGTACCCAGGCCCTCTTATGGTCAGCTAAGCTATTGCTATAACAGGACCGTGATCCGGCTGTCTCTAAGCCTTTGTACTTCGAATTTTTGAGATTCTTATGAAGACTTTGGATACTCTCCTTAGACCAAAAAAACCACCTCTCGGCTCGGCCCCTGTGGCTCAACAGGCTAAGGCGCCAGCCACATACACAGCTCAGGTTCGAATCCAGCCTGGGCCCGCCAAACAACAATGACAGCTGCAACTAAAAAAAAAAAAAAAAAATGGGCTCGGCGCCTGTGGCTCAACGGGCTAAGGCGCCAGCCACGTACACCTGAGCTGGCGGGTTCGAATCCAGCCTGGACCCGCCAAACAACAATGACGGCTGCAACCAAAAAATGACTGGGCGTTGTGGTGGGCACCTGTAGTCCCAGCTACTTGGGAGGCAGAGGCAGGAGACTCACTTGAGCCCAGGAATTGGAGGTTGCTGTGAGCTGTGATGCCATAGCACTCTATCCAGGGTGACAGCTTGAGGCTCTGTCTCAAAAAAATAAATAAATAAAATAAAAGCACTCCCTCTCTCAGAGCAAATAGCCCTGCCCATGTACAGGCGAGTGAATCTCCTCTGTTTAGAGACCTCCGTGCCCTGCTCCAGTCACACTGGGGGAGGGGTGAAGTTTTAGCCAAGACACTTTTGCAGTTTGGGGTTTTTTTTTGAGACAGTCGTACTTTGTTGCCCTCTGTATAGTGCTATGGTGTCATAGCTCACAGCAACCTCAAACTCTTAGGCTCAAGTGCTTCTCCTTCCTCAGCCTCCTAAGTAGCTGAGACTACAGGACCCCGATACAATGCCTCGCTGTTTTTAGAGATGGGGGTCTAGCTCTGGCTCAGGCTGATCTCGAACCCATGAGCTGAGACAATCCACCTGCTTCAGCCTCCCAGAGTGCTAGGATTACAGGCGTAAGTCACAGCACCTGGACTGCTTTTGGAGTTTTAAAGATGCCAGGCCTCTGTGTTGCACTGGGTTCAGGGTTTTCTGCATCTACTTCTCTTCTGTTTTCTGTTTCCCTTTGCCCATCTTCTGCAATCATTTTTTTTTTCAGTAGAGACAGAGTCTCACTTTATTGCCCTCAGTAGAGTGCCGTGGCATCACAGAGCTCACAGCAACCTCCTCGGCTTAGGGGATTCTCTTGCCTCAGCCTCCTGAGTAGCTGGGACTATAGGCACCCGCCACAAAGCCGGGCTATTTTTCTGTTTTGCAGTTCAGTGAGGTCAGGTTTGAACCTGCCACCTTCGGTATATGGGGCCGGCGCCCTACTCGATGAGCCACAGGCGCCACTCTGCAATCATTTTTTTAATTTAATTTCAAACCTACTTATAACTAACACTTGAATATTGGCTTTAAGCTTATGAAATCATTATTATTAGTAATGTAAGCACATCAAGGTTATCATTCTTCCCTTAAGTACTCCCACATGTATCAGCAGTTTCCTACGAACTCCCCCACCACCTGAATTTGGACATGAGGCCCCTGTGGTAACATGAAGAGATAAACTGTGCATGCATGAGGACTTTCCAGATCTCCCCTTTCCTTCCACTATTCCCTACAAATACCAGAATCCATTCCCTAAACATTTTCTGATAAAAGCACTGCCTTAAAGCCAGCACAGGGTGGCAGATGAGCTGGGCTCCTGTCTCCACATTGTTCACATTGCAATAAAGCTTTTCTTTTCTCAAAAACCTGGTGCCATCATATTGGTTTCTAGCATATCAGGCAGCAAACTTGTTTTGTTTGCTAACAAAAGGAAAAGGGAATTGTTAATTCAGATCCAGGCACTCCTGAAATGGGTAGCATTCATCCCAGAGATTCTGTTAACCCAGCCCTGCCCAGTCCTGACCCTAAGCTGGTCCCTCTCTGACCCATTGTCTCCAAACTGACCCCTCCCTTACTCCACCTCACCCCATTCCTGACCCTACAGTGAGTCTGTTCTAACCCAGCCCCAGTCCCCATGTCACTCACATAAGGGTAGGCTAGAGTCTGAGGCCATGGCCAAGGTCCCAACCTCCTGGAACCTCTCCAACTGTCACAGAACCTACCTCCAGCCCCAGCTGCAAGACAGATTGAATCCCTGAGCCCTGCCTGTGGATGGCAGGGAAGACCAAGAAACACAGAAGAAGGGGCAGAGAGATCCAAATGCCAGGAGATTGAGTCTGAACCCCAGAGAGAAACCAATGGGCTTCCAGGTGGCTACTGAGGTACCTGGACGGAGAGACTGAGGCAGTTGGCAGGCTGCTGAGTACATCTGGGCACCAGTCCTGCCCTGCATCTCCACATGGCCCAGAGGCCTCCATTTGATCTCCAAAGCACCCAGTCTGGTTTCCTGCCAGCAGAAGCCAACAATATCCAAGGCAAGACCCAAAACCCTCCACCAATTACCTATGACACCCAAGACCCCCCTCCATTTATCAGCAGTCACCGGGTCAGTATCCAAGACTCCCCACCAGCTATCAGTGGTCGCTGGGTCAGTATCCAAGACCCCCAACCTGCTATTAGAGGTCGCCGGATTAGTATCCAAGATATCCCATCCATTACCTGCAGTCGCCGAGTCAGTAGCCAAGATGGTCCACCAACTTTCCAAACTCGCGACATCAGTATCCACAGCTCTCACTCCCTGACCAATACCAACTCAGTTACCCACAGTGACCACGAATTTATCCAAAACCACCTACTGACAATCAGTGCTCAAGTTCCCAAGTCACACACCGGGACCAGTGTCGATATTCCCCCATCAATTACCCAGAGCCCTGAGGCCAGTGTCAAAAGCATTGAATCAATTGTGTGGAGCTCCCAGGAGAATTTCCCAGAAAGTGTGCCCAGCTCCCAACTCAACCAGATTCCCCCAGACAACAGCCGCAACCTTTCATTGTGCAGTTCCACAGTGACCAATTCTGGCTGGTAAGAGGCAGGGGCCCAGGCAGTAGGTCAGGTTTGGGGCTTAGAATTCTGGGGGAAAGGAAACAGCAAAAAGTCTGGACCTAAAGCATGGTTGGTATATCAGAAAGTAGAAGTATGGCAGCTCTCGGAAGTGAGACCTAAAGGCTGGTTCTAGATGGGACATGGTACACAGGCAAGACCTGGGAGATATAGGACATGGAGGATGAACATGGGGTAGACCCAGTCTGGAGGGTAGACCTGGGATGGCTAGGTAGGGTGGTCAAACTCAATGTGATCTGCTACAGGTTTCCAAGGTCTAGCCACCAGTCACTCCTGCCCATATGCTGGCGGCTGCTGCATGAGGCCAGGAAAATCAGCCGCCATCTGAGCCTGGTGTTGAGCCTGGCAGGCTTGGTGATCATCAGTCTCATCTCTCTGGGCCAGCCCTGGATCCACTTCCAGGTGCCACTGACATCCCCTGGGGATCCTGCTGGCTCTCGGACCATCCTCATCAACACCATCTTCTTTGTGCGGTGCCCTGATATTTCCTGCCTGCATGAGTATGACCAGAATGCTTGTAAGGCCTGCCCTGTCCTCACCACGCCTGGAACTCATCTCTCTACTTTGTCCCAGGGACCCTTTGACCTGTCACAGAATGGTTTCTTCCTTCCCTAGAATGATCCTCACAGGCCCTGTATGGCCCTCACTGACCAAGATGATCCTCACAGGTCCAGGACAGTCCTCAGAACCCCAGGAAGATCCCTACTTCTTGGGTCTTCATGGCCCCTTGGACAGTGGTCCTCACTGCCTGGGATGGTCCTCACAGCCCTAGGATGGTCCTTAACTGTTGCCGACCTCACCTCTCACCATCAAAGAACCTGTCCTCTGTTTCTAGTCCTTATCTTAAACATTGTTATTGTTATTAAATTTTAAGCCTTTTTAATTCTGTGAAGGCAAAAAGTGGAAACCTAATAAACACATGAATATGTAAAAATAAAAAATAAATAAAATAAAAAATAAAAATAAAAAGAACCTGTCCTCACCCACCCAGAGATATAGCTTCAAAGCTGCAGGTATCAGCCTCAATATCTCTTCTTTAGAACCCATTTAGAATTTAAATGTTCTTAAAATTAGAATAATTTACAAGAAAGGGGGTTTGAGTATACTCCCAGACTAACTGATGACCCTTTCCCCAAGGCCTGGAGCCTGAAGGCCAGTTTTGATGTTCCTGATTCTCTTCCTTCCCCAGATTTGTTGGACCTGGCCTGGGCCTTCCTCCTCTTCTCCAGCATCGCCAGCCTCTGTCTCTGCATAGCCCTAATAAGCACCATCTTCTTTACCAGCTCCAACCTGACCATGTTGGATTTCTTCATCTTCATCACCAGCATCCTGGCAGGCACAGCACTAAGATCCTTTCCTTGGGGACTTCACCCAATGCCAATCATAAAAACCAACCCCATCCTCACCACACTCCAATCCCGTCACCACCTTTACCTTCATCCCCAACCCCAATCCTATCTCCTCTCAAATATCCAACTCATCCCAATAAAAAATACCAACCTCCAGCCCAACCCCATCTCCATCACTAACAAATGTTAAATTCATCCATATTCCTTTCTGTAACGGTCATCCCCACTCCTACCCCACCCCCGGTTTATCTTCCTTCCAATCTCCAACCCATCCCCATTACCATCCCAATCTCTTCACAAACCTCAACACCCAACTTAATCCCACATTTAACCATCCTCAGCATGTTTCAAATTCAGCCTAATCCTAATCCTATCATTGGTAAACTCCAACCTCAAACTCAACATCAGTCTATCTCTAATTTCATCTTCTTCTCAATACCCAGTCCAGTCACAACTGTACCCCCAACCCTACCACCTGTGTACCTCACTCTCAAACTCAACCCAACCTATTCCCAACTCCATCCTCTTACCCATATCTAATCCATCCCTGCCCCCAACCATGACTCTGTCCTATCCACAACCCATCCTCATCCCAACATCATCCTAAACCTCAACCTCAACCTCCATCCTTATCACTCAAACTTTAACCTCTACCTGATTCCCAACCCCATTCAAAATCCTGCTCCACACCCTGGCTTTGTGTTTTTGTTTAAGGTACTTCGTCTTCCAAAGCCACAGTTTTCTCATATGTAGGATGGGGACAAATGTCCTACCATGTGTAGATGTAGTGAGGATTTAATTAGAAAATATTAGTATTTGATGGTAGCTACTTAATTTTGCATGTCCTTAACCTCCCACTCCCACCCAAGTAACTCAAAATTGACATTCCAATTAAAATAGTTTAGTTTTCCATTTGCATGCCCAATCATACTTTAAAATGAAGAATTTTAATCTGGAAATGAGGGATATTATGTTTCTGTCCCTTGTAGCAATTGATAACTTTTAATTGCATTTTTGAAGAGTGATAATAAGGGCAAGAATAGAGAGCCCTCAGCTTCTTGTTTCCTTGTTAGTAATACCCAGTTTGTCTAATAGCTCTTTCTAATTGTTCAAACATAAGGTACAAAGTATAGAAAACACCTTGGTTTTAAGCCACCTATACCAGGACATTATTCTATAAGAAAATCATTTCTGGGCGGCACCTGTGGCTCAGCGAGTAGGGCACCAGCCCCATATACCAAGGGTGGCAGGTTCAAAGCCGGCCCGGCCAAACTGTAACAAAAATAGCTGGGTGCTGTGGCAGACGCCTGTAGTCCCAGCTACTCGGAGGCTGAGCTAAGAGAATCGCCTAAATCCAAGACCTGGAGGTTGCTGTGAACTGTGACGCCACAGCACTCCACCAAGGATGACAAAGTGAGACTCTGTCTCAAAAAAAAAAAAAAAAGAAGAAGAAGAAATCATTTCTGTCCATTCCCCTTAAAAGGAGGCTTTTAAGTAAGCAGAAAACATCTCCTGTATTATTTTTCAATAACACAAGACAAAATATGCCAGTACAAGACTATCTGGGAGAAAAAAAGTCTTTTCTCATTCATAAATTATCTCTAATTCATGTTATTTCAATTATCCAGAAGCACTTAGTTCTTTGTCCATTCAGAGGTCCAAAATTAAAGCTCCAATATAAGGATCATCTCAGTCCTTGAGGGCTTACTATGTGTGAGGAAATGTGCCTAGTACAAAGTACCTGCCGACAGCCTTAGGAGATGGGTCCTATCATTATGCCCACTCTACAGGAGAGAACTAAGGCTCAGTGAAATAGAGTAGCTACCCTAAAGTGAGATGCAGAGAAAGGAAAGAGCCCTCTGTTCTGTTGGGCTCCAAGCCTATGGTTTTTGTTTGTTTGTTTTTATTTTTTGTTGAGGCAGAGTCTCACTGTTCCCCTGGGTACAGTGCTCTGGCATGATAGCTCACAAAACCTCAAACTTTTGGACTTGAGTAATCCTCTTTCCTCAGCCTCCTGAATAGCTGGGACAACTGGCCTGCATTCTTGCTCAGGCTGGTTTTGAACTCCTGAACACAGGCAATCCACCCACGGCAGCCTCCCAGAGTGGTAGGATTACAGGCATAAGCCACCTCGCCCAGCAATCCCATGGTTTTAAACACTACTATTGCCTGGCTAAAGAACACAGCTTGAGGCTCGGCACCTGTGGCTCAACAGGCTAAGGCGCCAGCCACGTACACCTTCGAATCCAGCCCAGGCCTGCCAAACAACAATGCCGGCTGCAACCAAAAAATGGCCGGCCGTTGTGGCAGACGCCTGTAGTCCCAGCTACTTGGGAGGCAGAGGCAAGAGACTCGCTTGAGCCCAGGAATTGGAGGTTGCTGTGAGCTGTGGATGCCACAGCACTCTATCCAGGGTGACAGCTTGAGGCTCTGTTTCAAAAAAAAAAAAAGAACACAGCTTGCAATTCTGATGTCCTCCAGCATGGTATTGTCATCTTCCTGCTTGTGAGCAGAGACAGGGGTTAAGAGGCTAAATAAAGTAAGAAAAGAATGAGCAAGAGCTAGGGAACTACGGACGAAGGTCCTCATATGCCTGAATCCTGGCCTCCTAACACCTGTGTTCGTTCATGCAGGGACCGGCATCATATTGAGTGTTCTGTTCTACCTGCTCCAGGCCCATGAGTACCTGCAGGAAGGCATGACCTACCAGCTGGGGCTCAGCTTCTACCTGGCATGGACTGGTGTCTTCCTCTTCCTGATAACAGGTCTGGGCTGGGATGAGGTTGAGTTTGGGAATGGGTTCAGGGATGCAGATAGGTATTGTGTGAAATAGAGTTAGAGATGGGAATGGGGTTGTCGATAGGGGAGGATATGACTAAGGTTGGAGAGACAGGGTTGGGGATGCACATGGAGCTGGATGTGGGGATAGGACTGGGTTTAAGTTTAGAAACGGGTTGGGGACATTGCAGGGGACAGAGTTGAGTTTGAGTTTAGGAGTGGGTTTGTGAGCAGGTTAGGAGATGGGATAGAATTGGGGATGAGTTTAAAACTAGTTTTGGGGATGAGGTTTAGTTTGGGAATGGGTTGACACAGTGTAGAGCATGCTGTTGGGCTTCAGGATGGGACTGGACTCAGGCTTGGGCTGATGAACTCTGTGTCTAACCCTCTCTGTTCTTTTCCTCTCCTCAGGTTTGTTGTCTTATCTGAATTACACAAATTTCTGGTCCATCCTAGCAATACAGGCCATTTGGACTTAGGACATGAAAATGCTGGCCTGCTCCCACACTCTTTGTCATGGACCTAACAACCCTGCCCTCTAGCCCCCACCTCCACCAAGGCTCTTTTCCTTTTTCAGTACCTTCAGATGCCTCTCAACCCAGATTAATAATCTATATTATTAAATCTGTTTTCTGCCCCAAATATTCCTTAATTTAGCTCAGTACCTTCAAAGTGTTCTGTGGAACTGCCATCCCTTTCTAGGGCCCCATCCTTGGGCCCTCCAGAATAGAAGGAAAGGAAAGGAAACAAAAGAAGCTCAGAGGTAAGGGTTCAGGCACAAAGCTAGCAAAGAGGTTGGGCTAATGGTCTCTAGCAGGCAGACAGTGTAAGGGAGAACAGAAGCCAGGTCACTAGGAGCCTCACAGGCCACAGTAAGGATTTTGCTCTGGAGTAAGACAGCAGCCAGTGACAGAAATGGTCCCTAAGAGAGAAATTGAGGTCTGTTTTTTCTTTTCCTCACAAAGTTCACTAAGAAGGAAAAAACCCAACTGACCTGGAGGACCCATTAAACAAAGTCTGTTCTATTCACACAAAGGAATCCTTTACCTTTGTCACTGTCTAATAATTCTGTACCTACTGATGTGTGGAGACTAGGGGCAAATTAGAGTGAAATAAGCATCTTTATCCATTAGTGTATGTGTGTGGTTGTAAAGTAAAAAGTCTACAACAAATTGTTTTTGTTTGTTGTTTTGAGACTCAAGCTGTCGCCCAGGGTAGAATGCCGTGGCATCATAAATCACAGCAACCTCCAACTCTTGGGCTCAAGCAATCCTCTTGCCTCAGTTTTTCTATTTTTAGTAGAAACGGGGGCGGGGGGGGAGGCGTCTCACTTTTGCTCAGACAGGTCTCGAAACCGTGAGCTCAATCTATCCCCCCGCCTCAGCCTCCCAGAGTGCTAGGATTACAGGCATGAGCCACCCCCTGGCCTCACACCAAATTGTCCATAGTGACAATCTCTGGAGAGGGTGTTTGGAGTAAAGAAGTTTCATTTTTCTAATCTTCAAAAAAATGTTTTTACCTTCTTGTTAGTTGAAAGATACTCAGATCTCCAACCCTGCCAAGAATTCAGCCCCAGGCCTTAGACTGGACCTTCGAAACTGGGGTGAGCGCCAACCCACTTTTCTTCCAAACATACCACCTCTCCTCCATCAGAATCTAGAGTCCAGGTATTCAGCCCCTCCTCCCTCAGACCCCACGGTCCCGCCTTCTGGACCCTGCATCCCTACTCCAGCCCCGCCTCTCAAGGTGCAGACTGCGCATCACGTGGGCGCTGTCCCAGGACCGCCCCCTGTCAATCTCGGCACTGGCCCCGCCTCCCGCCCTGCGGCTGAGACTTACCCGGAGTCTGGCCTTTCAGCGTCGACAGCGCCTCTGCAGCCAAAGCTCGCGCCACAATGGCAATGGCAATTCCAGTTGCTTCTTTACTGGCCCCGCCCACCTCGGGGTCTTTTCTCTTCAGAAAACGTCCTTGTGTGCTGTCTTCAGAATTGCCTGATGCAGGTGACCAGATATTTTTTCCCAATATGCCCTTGCTCCTTTTTGTACATCTTCAGAGACAATGTGTTCTCATCTATTCCGGAAGATTCTAGCGGAAACAGGCATTATTCGTTTCTGCCAGCGCTAAAGCAGGGGTTCTCAAACAGGCGCGCGTCCAAGACGCTGCGGATGGAGCCCGGCCCTGCGCGGGGGACGGGCCTGGCCAGCGGCGCGCTCTATAAAGTGGGGCGTCCTCCAACCCGCGCACGCTGCGGAGTGGGTAAGGCACTGCGGGAGCTGGTTCTTTTGGCTTTCCCCCCAACCCCCCTCCCCCAGTCTCTGCAGCAGGGCGTTGGGATGAAGGATGCACCTGTCGTGAGGGTTCCGGGCCTTTGGGCGGAGCAACCACGTGCTCTCGTAGACCGAGCCTTTACAAAGACCCGGCAAGCGCTTCTCTGGTTGAGCCTAGGGGTCTTCCGCGGGGATAATGGTGACAGTTTGTGGGTACCTGGCTGGTGGCAGTTCCTACCGCTAGGGCGAACATGAGAGTGGGGAGTTGTCCCGGGCACGGGCCCTTAGTGTGCGCCGCAGTCGGGCCACGCCGTTTCTGCTTCCCGGGTCGCTTGTCTCCGCCATCTTGAATTCCTGGGCGCGGTGGGGGGAAGCGACGTTAAGGTCTTTCTGGTTCCCTACTCGCTTACTAGCTACGTGTGCTTTCTGTAGGAAGTAGCTCCGATTTTCTCAGTTCTGGGCAGCTGTAATTTTTGTGCAACCCAGGACAAGGACTAGGGGGGATGGGAGAGGAAGCGGTGTTGCAGTTTGTGTAGGTGCACAGACAGGGTATGGAGTCAGCAAAAAAGTGGAAGCAAGGTGGTTCTAAATAAACTGTTGGCTTGTTTCTGAGAGCCAGATAGGAATGGATTTAGGAGAAAACAAACGGGGCCTTTGTCCACGTGCAGGAATGATTCTGACAGTTAAATCCTAACTGTAGGCAGTCTCCGCGTTACAGACGACTCGCCTGAGGGCGCACGTAACCCAGGAGCTCCCCATGCTTATTGTCTCTTTGAAGCGGGATTTGCTTAGCTTGAGGGGTAAGATCCTAACGTTGAATAGTTAACAGAGGTTTACTGTGTAGTTGTAACGTCACTAGCTACATTTTATGGTGGAAAAAAGAAAAAAACCGGGCAGGCAATCCTGAGATACCTTTGTCAAGAAACTGACTTTATGGCTTGGTGCCTGTAGCTCAGTGAGAAGGGCGCCAGCCACATACGCCGTGGCTGGCGGGTTCGATCCCGGCCCAGACCTGCTAAACAACAGTGACACCTGCAACTAAAAAATAGTTGGGCTTTGTGGCGGGCTCCTGTAGTCCCAGCTACTGGGGAGACTGAGGCAAGAGAATTGCTTAAGCCCAAGAGTTTGAGGTTGCTGTGAGTTGTGGTGCTACAGCACTCTACCGAGGGACAAAATGAAACTCTTGTCTCTTTAAAAAAAAAAAAAAAAGAAAGAAAGAAAAAGAAACTGACTAGTAGAAAGCTCCCCTTCTCAGGCAACAGAATCATATCCCAGTTCTCCACCATCTCAGTCATTGTGTCATTGTCTGATTAACGTAGCCTACCTTCTTGCCTCAGAAATTGTCTTTTCAGCAAGAAAAGCGTT
Organism: Arctocebus calabarensis; assembly: GCA_963573935.1. Classification (NCBI taxonomy): domain Eukaryota; kingdom Metazoa; phylum Chordata; class Mammalia; order Primates; family Lorisidae; genus Arctocebus; species Arctocebus calabarensis. The sequence goes on from CAUYON010081149.1 coordinate 13,538, forward strand.
GAGGCAACATTAGGTAGATGTTAACCTTTAAGTATTCTTTCTTGAAATTTCTCCTTTTTAAATTCTTGTATGGGCTTGTTTGTATGCTCTGCTTGAATTAAAAGAGCACAATAGTTGCTGAAACTTAATACGGTATATGGGTATTATTATTATCTTATAGAAGCCATTACAGTAGTAGTGTTACCATGTATGTGCAGTATATCGGAGATCCGACCTAAAAATGTTACCGTGTCATCTGTAATCTGAGGACTGCCTGTATTGCCATGTCACAAGTGAAAGTATTTTTCTCCTTCATTCATCCTTGGCATGCACTCTTTTAGCATTATTAAAATCTTCCAACAAATAGGAAAATATTCCAAAGTAAGTTCCATATTTCGTTGAAAATTATGATGCTTTATGATGCTGTTGCCTTTTCTACTTTATGATGCTGTTGCCACCCTTAATAAGACTGATGGGGGAGGTGGAGAGGGTCTTCTCACTCTGTCACCCTGGGTAGAGTGCAGTGACATCATCAAGCTCATTTGCAACCCAAACTTTTGGGATCAAGTGGATTTTTCCATTTTTAGTAGAGATGGGGCCTCGCTTTCCCTCTGGCTGGTCTTGAACTCCTGAGCTCAAGTGATTCTCCTGCCTTGGCTTCCCAGAAGACTCATTTCTTAATACTGTCATTTATTGTGTGTCTTGTATTTGTTACAAGTCATCTCTAAAATGTCTTTCACGGCTGATTTGTTCAAACCTGGTTTGGTCAAGGGTCTCTGGTTATTGCTTACATCTTGGCTTTTTTTTTCTCTCTCTACAATAGCCTGCTTCCTCCTTGTTCCTCTCAGTAGGTTTTTAGGGATTTGCATCTTGGCAGCTTTCCCTATTCAGGGTTACTAGCAGGTATAGACACTGCTGAAAAAAATCTGTAACACTAAGCAAGGGAGGAGTGGACATTAGGACCCACTTCATGTAGTGGGTTTAGAGGCTAGGCTATAAGGACTATACCCTGCGTACCTGTGACATTGCAGAACTGGTTGTTAATACCTTCCTGATGGATACTGTGTTTGCTGGTCTCTAAGCTTGGCTTCTGTCCCTGAAGGTAAGAGGATGTGGGGCCTTGTTGGATAGGTGCCAGGGCTCCCATGATGTCTAGCACTGGGCTCTGATCACCCCCTGAGGACACAGTGCCTCCCAGGACCTTTGACACCTGGGGGTCTGAGGAGCCCCAGCTTTGATGTTCTCCTGCAGACAATTTCCTCCTCCATCCCCTTACCAAGCTCTTGTGTGTTACAGGTGTATCTTCAAGTTCAAGGGCCTCCTTCCACATCCTGTCATGGTAAGACCATGCTTTTCATTGCCTCATCACCCTGGCCTAACATAGCTCACCATCTGGGATGATTTCAAAGCAGGTGTCTCTGGAACCTAATTTATGTGCTGATTCACATACAGAAAACATAACTGTAGAGAACCAGTCAGGTACACCTGGGTCCAAATTCCAGCTGTCCTGTCGTGGGCTTGGAGACAGTCATCAGACCGTGCTCTCCTGAGCCTCAGTTATACTGTATCTAGAGTGAGCACATCAGGAGCCAGTGGCCCAAGTTCTTCCAACTGTCAGGTGGGGGTGAAAGTTCTTGCTTTCCAAGGGTTGGTTTGGAGTGAGAAATGATTTGCGTGGACTATGGGGAAATAGTATTTTGAGTTTCAGAGGGAAGGATTAATCAGAAGCGTTCTCAAAACTAGGCAGGGGAGGAATGGACAGTTTCCTGTAACATGCCAGGTTCGGAGAACAAGCACGGTGTCCTTTACACAAAGCTTAACTTCTGGTGACTCACCTGTGTATAAATGCACAAAGTCATTGCAGGAGCTTTTAGTTTACACAATGGCAATTGTTCAAATAACAGGATTTATCTAGGGGGTGTTTCATAAATGTTCAAAAGCTAAATGGGGAAAAGTGTGTGACCAGAAAGAAATAAGTGCTCTGAACCCTGAGTGGACTTGGCATTTGTTCCTTCAGTGTCAGGAGTGGCAAGAACAAGAGCTGCAGTGAAAAAACTAGAACGAAAAATACTCTCTGGGCTCTTGGAGGTTTTGACTCTTTCTGGCAAGAAGGCTACTTTCTGTGAAAGGTTGGCTTGGATTTCAAATCTTCTGAATATCTTTCTGAGGTACTCTGCAGAGCCCTGAGTATTAGGCATGGTGGGTTAGTGGGGATTCCTGGGGAAATCTAGTAGGGAAGTGCCATTTGTGTAGGGACTTGGGAGAATTAAGACGCCAGCGCTGGCTCAGGGTAGGGAAGATGTAAGGGACCTGCAGGGTCTTTCGGATTCTGACCTGACACATAGAACTGTCAAGGTGGAAATGTTCTCCATGGTGACCAGGCTAGCAGCTGCTGACCACTAGGGTGCCCGGGAGATACAGCCGTGTGACAAAGGTTCTTGTGAACTCTTTTTCCACAGGTATGGGTGGGCAGCTTGAGAGAGCCCTTTGGGGTGGAGTCAGAAGCAGTCAGGGTCGTGCTGGCCAGGGCTGGAGGTTGGACCCTATCCTCCCACTGAATTCCACAGACATACTCCTCTCCCTGGCGTCTCTAGTCCCATTTTGCAGAGGGAGAAACAGTCTTGAGATCAGGTCAGTTGGCTGCAGATCATAAGTTCATTCAAGGAGTAATACCCAAGTTGAGCTGGACAGTGAGGGGTGATCTGAGGGAGCGGGCATTAGAAAGCAACCCTGGGGAATTGCTCAGCACTCCCAGGGCCCTGGCATAGGGTTTGTTTTTTTGTTTTGTTTTTGCCAGGATCTCTTGGTTTTCTTCTGCCTTGTCTAAAGTGACTCAAGTGGCACTGGGGCCTCAATGGAGCCCAGCACTTGTTTCTAGCCACCCCTGAGAACATGCCTCCCCTTGGGGGTCTGAGGGGCCCCAGCTCTGCAGAGGGGATGATGAAGGTGCCATGGCTGCCCTGCACCCCACTGACCTCCTCTCCCTGTCTTGTGCCCCCCTGCTACAGGTGACTCCTCCAGGTCCTGTATGGCCTAGCCATCACTCTGGGTAAGAACAGGGCACTGCCTTCTAGTGGTGGTGGCAGTGCTGGTGCTTACACAGGGGCTATTGGAGGGAGGCTGGTTTGCAATGAAATGTCATATGTCAGGTTTCTCAAAGGGCCTGAACTTGGAGGACCCCCATGATGTCCAGCACTGGGCTCTAACTACCCATGAGGACACTGTGCACCCCGGGACCTTTGACACCCGGGGGTCTGAGGGGTTCCACTCTAGGAGGTGATGTGGGAGGTTGTGGGCATTCCCCATGCCCAGCAGCTCTTCTGTGTCCTTTCCACAGTTGCATCCCTCTGGACTCTTTGCTGTCCCCTACCTTGGAGCAGCATAGGCCATGGCTGTGAGCACTAGCACCGACCTAGGTGGCCAGGGGCCAGTTCTGCACATTCTGCATGTTCTCCACATACACCAGGCTTCAAGAAGAACCCCAGACAGCTCATGATAACCTGCGGCGTATGATGGGGAACTGTGCCCTGTCCCTAAATTCCAGGGAGCTGGTGCTGCTAACCTGACCTGTGACTCTGTCTTCAACTACCACTTCAAGGTCCCACAGAGGAGATGGCTGTGCACCATTGCCCAGCTTGCTGCTGATGACCTGGTGCCAGCCCTGAGTCCTTCCT
>CAUYON010081152.1:0-14899 GCA_963573935.1 Arctocebus calabarensis
AGTGACAGCTTGAGGTTCTGTCTCACAAAAAAAAAAAAAAAAAAAAGAACTCAAGGAATAACGTAAGTATATCTTTAGGAAAAAAATTCTCCCTGTCAAAAGCAATTTCAGGAAATTGGGGCAAGGTACAGCTATCAGATGTAGAGATATCAAAACCCTCAATAAAATACTATCAGATAAAATCCAACAGCTTATCAAAAGGGTAATTCACCATGATCAAGTGGTTTTTACTCCAGGGATATAAGGATGGTTCAACATCTGCAGGTCAATAAATGGGATTCACCACCTAAGCAGAATTAGCAACAAACAGGATATAATCATCTGAACAGATGAAGAAAAAGCCTTTGATTAAATCAAGGCTCCCTGATAATAAAAACCTTCAAAAATGTCTTTTTCAGCAATTTGGGTGGAACTGGTGGTAATTATCCTAAAGGAAGTAATTTAGGAACAGAAAAGTAAATGCTATATGCTTTTACTTGTAAATGGGAGCTAAACTGTGGCCACCAAAGGTGGTATCATGGCCACTGGGGACTCAAAAAAGGGGAGGATGGGAACCATGGGAAAAAAAATTACCAGTGGGGCACAATGTACCCAACTTGAATTATCAGTGTACCAAATCCCATACTCCACCACTGAACAACATATACATGCAATGGAACTCAATTTGTATCCCTTAAATCTATTACAATAAAAAACGGAATATAAAGGATCATGAGATATTTTCTTAGAAGATCCAGAGGGTTAATTCCAAATTCTTGTGACGAGTTATCAATCTGATGCTTAAATCTGACTAGGCAACATGACACAGTAAATTTTTTCCAGACCAAGGATGAGTTTTGTACTCCAGAACATCAGTATCACTTTCAGAAGGTCATGTTGGTTACTAGGCCTGCTGTCCTACCAATTTTCTGGCAAACCTAGATGAACCATCACAGCACCCCCATTTTGCTACAAAGTATATTATAGTTAAACTGCATTGCAATTTCCAAGACACTCACAAACCTGTTTTATTTCGCTTTATTTAATTTATGACTGTGTAACATGAGAAAGTTTGCTTAGTTATTTTATTTATTCAGTGTCTTCCTCACTAGAATGTGAGCCACATAGCAAACACTAAGTCCGAGTCTAGAACAGTGCTAGTGATATATAATAATATTTTGCTATTCTAAGCATCTCAAATGGAGTTGCTTATGACAAGTGACTTAGACTGCAGTAAAACTGCTGACCCTTCAAAGTGGCATGTATGGTAGACTGAGGTGATAAGAAAATACCTCCTGGGATGAGGCATTCCCTAAACCATGGCAATAAAAACTAAAAAAAAAATTTAAAAATGATCATGGCTGAGACACCTGCAGAACTTGGCCCTGGGCACTCTGGGACCATGTTTTCATGGGCAAATCTCCTAGAAGTTCTGCAGGGAGGGTAGCAGTGCCCCTCTCTGCTGGTTGGCATGTTGAAGGAAATCCAGATCTATGGAATTCATCCGTCAGTGCGCTGGTCTCCTGAGTTACTGGCCGTGGTTTTGTTTCCCTTTCTATTATTTCAGCCTGTGTATGCTGAATAAAATGTATTTGCATGTTTGTTGGTGTGTGAAAGCCTTGTGATAAACCATGAATTTGAAAGCATTTAATTAGCATTGAATCATTGTGAAACCTCCCAACCTCCCAGCCCCTTACCACCCCACTGCCCCAGAAGTAACTCTTCATGGGAGACCCCACCACCTCTGTTGGAGTTGGAACAACTAGGCTGATTTTAACCTGGCACAAAGGCCAGGTGCATGAGAGGTGCACAATTAATATTGTTCCCTTTATGAAAGATTGAGGCTACCAAATCTGTGACTTTTCCCAGGCCCTGGTCCTAAACTGAAGGTCTGCGTATTCCAGTCTCCACCAGACATAAATCCATTTCCATCACCTGCTTGATTTTCCTCCCTAGCACTTACCACTCTCTGACTTTATAGAACAGATGTATGTTTACTTGCTCATTCTCCTCCTCTCCACCACCTTCCCAGGTAGCCTACGAGCTCTGTGAAAACCATCATTTCATTGGGTTTGTCCTACTCTTCTCAGTTCTAGGAAAGCACCTGACACAATAGCATGAGTTCCAAAGGGAAAGGAACTCCTGTGATTTGTCTCCTAGCCCCTCCCTTCTGTGTCCTTTCATTCTCCTCCAAACTGAGACACCACTTCCTTCACTTGCTCTTTCTTTCAGAATCTGGCTGGGGCTTTGGGTTTGTTTAGTGTTTTTGTTTAGCATTTTGTAGGATGGGGAAATCTCAGCCCTTTGCTATTTGGAATGATATTTTTTGTAACAGCAAATATCATTTAGAGCTAAACCATTAAACATAGTCTTCTTCTCAAATGTGGTAATAACAGTTTGTGCCAATGGAAGATTCAAGTGTGATGTGGCAGCACTGATTTTTCTTAGGTGAATTGTAACTGGCTCTTGAATTCGAAGACAGAAGTTCATGGGGGACCACGAAAGAGTCAGTTGCATCACATAATTGAATTGGTGATCTTTTTAACAATACTTTGAGCTAAATTCTACTATGACCAATTTACATTTGAGAAACTGAGCCTTGCGGCAGTGGAGTTTCTGCACCAAAATCAGACAGCTGCTGGCTGGCAGGGCTGTGTTTTCACCGGGAGCTCCTTCCTGATGTTCTTTTCATCATCCTAATCTCCAAATCAACCTTCTGAAAACATCTCAAACCCAAATGAGTGCGTGTGCAAAAATAGGCTTGTTCTTTCCCATTCCCTTTGAAGTATATCATGTGGCTTTCGGTAAACAATGTTGTAGTGTAAAAATCAAAGAACAGAAAGAAAAGGATAATCACAACAAAAAAAATCTAGTAACAGGAAGTTACATATATTTTCAAATACTCTGCCACCTAAGAAATGATCCGTGTGTCAGCTATTAGAAGCTATAAGAGAAAAAAAAAATTATAGGTTTGAATTTTAGGTCAGTATTTCTCAGACTTAAATAATGTATATCTGGCAGTGTTTATTAAATTTTCCTTACTGCAATATTACCTAATAAAACTTTCATGCTTATTGATCTTATACAACCAACAAAATTAAAAATATTGAAAACTGAAAAACTACAAAAACAAAATTCATTATCAACAATATTTATTTAATGTGGTGCATGTTGCTGGTTGATTAGAGTTATTTTTGGTATGAATATGGTTCCAAAGTACAGAGTATAGAAATTGTTTACTTTTATCTAGAATATAGTACCCAATACAGTATATTTATTTAATTTTTCCTTGACTTTTCTGTTTGGAATTACTATGTAATCTTTTATAAAGTGATTGGGTTTTGGTGGTGCCTGTGGCTCAAGGAGTAGGGTGCCAGTCTCTTATACCAGGAGTGGCAGGTTCAAGACAGACCCCAGTCAAAACTGCAAAGAAAAAAAAGAAAAAAAATGATTGGGTTTTTAGGAAAAATTGTAACATACTTGTACCAAATTTTATTTTGTTTGTATTGATGTTTCTGGGTTGCTTTTTAGTCTAATTAAAAGAGTTCTAATTGGTGTTCCTTCTGCCATAAATACATTTCAAAACAGGTATGAAAGTTGGTAGCACTTGGTCATAGGTGATCACATAGATAATCTTGATTAAATTTATATTTATTTTCTTTAATTGAATAATTTTATTATTGAAGAAATGCAAAAATTAAAAATAATACTAAATTGCTTATGTATCAAAATAGAAAAGGTCAAATGTTGAGGTATGTGCAATTTAAAATCTAACAAAATAAAAGCATAAAACGTAATTATTGTAAACACTAAAAGGATGAGAGGGCAAGAAGAAGATGCAAAGTCAGACAGTCAAGTTTAGGAACTCATCCTGAAGAGAGTGCTGCAAACCTCATGTTGAACATGACCACTACAGTCACCAGGTGGCCAAGGGGAGTAATCTGAAGGTCACCACAGTGATATTCAGCAAGAAAGTATGTAGCACTTTTTCTAGGAGTTTGCAAACTTAATTTTCCAACCTTGTAAGTGACAACAAAGAAAAAGTCACTCAAATAAAATTTAAAATTCCTCGTGTCCATAAGCCACCAAGAAGAAGGTTTTGTTTCTTCACATATATATAATTCAAGAGAGGGAGGTTAGTTTTGTGGCTAAAATCTTAAGTTTCAAAGATGGGGGAATTAGATTAAAATCAAAGACTCTGTGGATACTAATATGGCCTTGGAAAATGTATATAATCTAAAAAGAATGGTAGTAAGAATCACATTCTTTTCTTGGGAGTTTATAAGGTTACTACCAATTCCTGGGTTTACTTCTCTTGGAAAAAAAATACTTATGTGTCTGGATCATGCATATTCTCAGAAGGGATAAAAATCAGCAAGAACAAAAAGCTAAAACACTTCGTAAGGAAGTCTGGCTGTCTGCAGAAAACACGTCTGAGAGACCAAAAGAGAGTGATGAGCCAGGGCAACGGTCACAATTCCCTCTTTGATTCTTTCACAGAGGTCACCAGCCACTCTCTCCACTTTTATTCTCCCCTCATGTAGCCTTTATTTTGGTTTTTGTGTGATTTGAAAACATGGAGTGTGGAAGCCCAGGTTCTCAAGCACAAGGAAGCTATTTTTGGAAATTTGTCACATATTCTCACAGCAAGTCTCTTTGTTTGTTTCCCCAGGAATCTGACCCTGATATAAAGTTTCAAATTTAATTAATTTATATGAAGATTGAAGAAAATTTCAGTACAGAGGGGTAGAAATGCGACTGGGAAAGGGAGGGAGGTTGTGAGGACAGCGTGCATTTTGAGGGAAACTCACGCAGCCAGTGTAAGACTTTGAACAGGGAGCTCAGGTGCCCCCAGACCAAGCCCCACCCACCATTTGGTTCTTCAAGCCTGTAGAACAACAAATAAAAAGGGCTGCAGAGGCAAAGTCAGTCATGAAAAAAAATAAGAAAAGCATTGGCAGTAGACATTTGGGCTGATGTGAGATGAAATTGTTAAGCTGAAAAAACATGAGCAGGCACCCAAACTACCTACTACAGCATAACCGTGTAATGTTCACCTTCTCTGGTCACTGATTTTTTAAGGTAATTGACATTCAAAATTTCTTAGAAGAGTAAATTAGTTTATCAATCCCATGAGGAGATAGAATAACAGGTTTTATTTTGCTTTGCTGGACTCTAAACTCTCCTCTCCCTCAGCTGGCTTGCCCTGAGGGGTAACAGATATTTACATAGCTGCGTGCACCTGTTATGGCACAGTTATGATGGTGGTTGCTGAAAATTCCCATATACAGACACCACTGGGCATGAAAGAACCAAGAGTCTTTCCCCCACCCCTCACAATTTCCCCGAGTTTCGGACACACTCCTTTTTACCCCTGTTCTGTAGTAATATGATATTCATATAGTCATATATTAACATGAATATAGTCATGTAGTCATCCTCCTCCTGGCATGCTGGTCCACTGGCGGAGGGATCTTAGTCAGCATTCATACCTTTAGGTTTAGTAGAAATATCATTTTGTCCCCTGGTAGAAGTGCTCCTCTCCCTGATAACTGGGAATCAGGATCTCTCCATCACAATAAAGCCTAAAGTTGTAGGACCAGGAAAGCACAAAGTTTGCCCTGGATCTTTAAAACTGGGGAGTGACAGGTCCTAATTCCACCTTGTAGTTCACAAACTTATGCCTCCAACTTTTTCATTACACGGCACCATATTATGGTTCTTGGTTCTAAACATATTCTTCATTTTGAAAGACAGTGACTAGCCTTGCAGTGTCATTCCCATTCAAGGAGCCTTCTATGAAAATTTAAAATGCTATTTAATGTTAGATTAAGTTGGCAACTGTTGAGCGATATGGTGTATGGTAGAACCAAAGACCCAAACCCATTCATCCATTGTCTCCTTGTCTTTACATAAAGTGGACATCCTGGGGTATAACAGCGTCCTACAAGATGCTGTAACATGGAGTCGAGTCCCCTGTGAGACTTCAGATGAGCCCTGGATCAGAGAGCAAGTCCACATCGTCAGGCCCCTGGCTGTCTCTCATCTCTGCTACTGTGGCCTTAATCGCTCATAACTCTGGAGTGGTGAAGGTCAGAAGCTGAACCAGTCGCTCTGCTCACTGGGCTGCTCCTTGCCTCTGCTGCAGTGAGTGCTGTCTAACAGGCATGGACATGAACTGAAATATCCATATATTTTTTGCACATTCCTTTAAGTGAACCCACATGAGTTTCCCCCAGATGTCTTTGCCTCTGATCTCTACTTCTTATCCTCTCCACGAATCTAGCCAATCATTCAAGCTGTTTGCCACTTCCCAGTAGTTTGTGTATGTTTTTACCTCAGGTCACTTCTCCTTTGATGCTAATTTGACAGAGTTCTGCCCAATGGGAGGATTTCCTCCTCACCGTGTATTTCAAGGCCACTTGAGAGTGAGACTTAACATGGTAGATGTCTATTTTTGACTCACAACAACATCCTGAGTTGACTCACCTGTGAATTAAGCTAAGTTATTTTTGTTCTCTTTTATCTTCATGTTATCAAAGGAAAAACTCTATGGGGACACAGTTGTGGCTGCAGCGTGAGCATTTGCGTCACAGATGAATAGCATCCCAGGAACATAAACTATCTGGGGGTTAACGTCTGCCTTCCAGATCCGCATGTGCTGTGTCCAGAATGTATTATTTCCAGAATGTACATTAGGTTTTTGCTGTGCCCTCCTAACTTTAAGACATACAGGCAGTCCCCAGGTTACGAACAGTACAGGCTCTGTAGGTTTGTTCTTAAGTTGAATTTATATGTAAATTGCAATGGGTACATTTATCTGTAATAGCCTCCATTTATAAGTGCGAGTCACATGTCAGTCAGACATTTGTAACTCAGGGGCCACTGTAATAGCCTTTGTTCTAAAGTGCAGGTTGTACATAAGTCAGATGTTTGTGATCTGGGGACTTTTGGGGGATGTCTGAGAGTCACAGCTATTGAGGGACAACTCTGGAAGCATAGATAATTAATGACCCATGATTCAATTCCCTAACAGGATTTACTTTTAAAATATCAAATAAATATTTGTGCAGGTAGAAATATTGAAACAATAATATTATGGTTTTGTACTGTCTTTCTTGGTAGCGCTCAGAAAAAAACAGATAGGATTTTTATTGTAAATTTCAAAACATTAAAGGGATACAAATGTTTTTGTTCCATGGCTTACTTTGGAACTATAAATGTTCCTAACACCCAAACAGGGTTCATTGTACCCATTGATTAGGTGGGCTTTTGTTCCTCCCTGTTCCCTCCCCCCTAATTAATTTCCAATGACCTTTACTTCCCTTTGTATAAGTGTGGGCCCATCGTTAGTTTCAATTTATTACAGAGTACGCGTGGTGTTTGTTTTGGAAGTCTTGACATACTTCTCTTAGAATAGTGGTCTCCAGTTACTTCCAAATTGCTCATGCTTTTTATGGCTGAGTAGAACTCTATGGTACACATATACAGCATTTTGTAAATCTACCTGTGAATTGATGATTACATGGGTTGATTACACATTTTTTCATTGTGAATTGTGCTGCAATGAATATTTGAATTAAGGTGTCTTTTCGATAAAATTACTTTTTGTCTTTTGGGTAGATACTCAGTAGTAGGATTGCTGGAGGGACTGGTAGGTCTACTTTTAGTTCTTTGAGAAATCTCTTTACTGTTTTCCCTTGGGGCTGTATTAATTTGCAGTCATCCCAACAGTGTATATGCAGGTACTGCAAGGTGATATGCAGTATGATTTTAATTTGCATTTCCCTGGTGATTAGAGATGTTGATTTTTTTTTATATATTTGTTATCCATTTGCATATCTTACTTTGAAACACTTCTGTTCATATGTTTTGCCCACAAGTTAATGAGGTTGTTTGTCTTTTCTTGCTGATTTGTTAGAGTTCTTTGTAGATTCTAGACATTAGCTCTTTATTAGATGTATAGTTTGTGAATATTCTCGAAACCCATTCCATAGATTGTTTATTTGCTCTACTGATTTTTTACCTAGTTGTGCAGAACTTTTTAATTTAATGATGTCCTATTAGTCTACTTTTATTGTTTCTTCTATTGCTTTCTGGGTATTAGTCATAAATTCTTCACTTAGACTAATATCTAGAACAGTTTTCCCTATATTTCATTCAGGATTCTTATGATTTTATGCCTTACACATAAGTCTTTTATTCATCTTGAGTTAATTTTTGTGGATGGAGAGAGACAGTGGTCTTGTTTCATTATTCTGCATATGGGTGTCCAATTTTTCTACAACAATTTATTGAATAGGGCTATTTTAGACCAGTGTATATTGTTGTATGCATTGCAAAAGATCAGTTGGCTACATATATCTGTGTTCCTCATTCTGTTCCATTGGTCTGTTATCTCTGTTTTTGTATCAATACCATGCTGTTTTTGTTACTATAGCTTTATATTATAGTTTGAAGTCAGGTAATGTGATGCCTCCAGCATTGTTCTTTTTACTTAGAATTGTTTGGCCTATTTAGGCTGTTTCTAATTCCTAACAAAGCACAGAATGATTTTTTTCCCATACCTGTAAAATATTCCATTGGCATTTTGATGGATATTGCATTGAATTTGTTACTCACTTTGAGTAGTTTGGATATTTTAAACATGTCTGAATATTTTAACAATTTAATCTACCAGTCCATCATGATACATTTTTCCATTTGTTTATGTCCTCTGTGATTTCTTTATCAGTGTTTCATAGTTCTGCTTGTGGAGATTTTTCATATCCTTGGTTAAATATATTCATAGGCATTTTATTTTCTTTGTAGATATGGTACAAAAGCTATGAGAATGATATTGAATCTTTCATTTGACATTCAGCTCGATTGTTATTGGTATATAAAAATGCTTCTGATTTGTGTATATTGATATTGTAACTTGAGACATTGCTGAATTTATTTATCAATTCCAGGAGTCTCTTTGGTGGAGTCTTTGAGGTGATCTAGTTACAAGATCATATTGTCATTGAAAAAGGAACAGTTTGCCCTCCTTTTTCCCAATTTGGATACCCTTTCCTTCTTTCTTTTGCTTGGTTGCTTTGGCTACGACCTCAGCACTGTGTTTAACAGAAGTGGTGACACAAGGCACACTTATCTTTTTCCAGTTCTTAAGTGGAGAGTTTTCAACATTTCACAATGTTCAGTGTGATGTTGGCTGTGGGTTTGTCATATATAGCTTTTATAATTTTGATATATAATCCATCTATGCCTAATTTGGGGGGAGTTTTTACCATGGAAGTGTGCTGGATTCTACAGAATGTCTTTTCTGCATTCCTCAAGATGATCATATAGACTTTGTATTTGCACTTGCTTATGTAGTGAATCACATTTACTGACTTATGTATGTTTAACCATTTTTTTTTTCCCTAGGAAGAAGCCCACTTGGACATGAGTGGATTCTTTCTCTGATTTTGATGTTCTGTTGAATTTGGTTTAGTAGGGTTTTGTTGTTGTTGTTGTTTGTTTGTTTTAAGACAGAGTTTCACTTTGTTGCCCTTAGTAGAGTGCCATGGCATCAGAGCTCACAGCAGCCTCAAACTCTTGGGCTGAAGTGATTCTCTTGCCTCAGTCTCCGAAGTAGCTGGGACTACAAGTACCCACCACAACGCCTGGCTATTTTTTTTTTTTTTAATGTCTGGCTGTTTTTAGAGATGAGGTCTCACACTGGCTCAGACTGGTCTTGAACCTGTGAGCTCAGACAATCCACCTGCCTCAGCCTTCCAGAGTGCTAGAATTATAGGCGTGAACCACTGCACCCAGCCAGTTTACTAGTATTTTATGGAAGATTTTTATTTCTATATGCATAAGAGAAATTGGTCTGTAGTGGGTTTTGTTGTTGTATCCTATCATAGCTTTGGTAGCAAGATGATGATAGCTTCATAGACTGAGTTGAGAGGATTCTCTCCATCTCAATGTTACAGAATAATTTCTGCAGTATGGGAACCATTTCTTCTTTGTGGGTCTGGTAGAAATCAGTTGTGAATTCATCTTGTATAAGGCTTTCTTGGTGTTGTGAGAAGTCTTTTCATCACTGCTTCAATATCACTGCTCATTTTTTATCACTTCAGGAGTTTTATTTCTGTCTGATTGAGTCTTGGGATGTTGTGCGTTTCCAGGAATTTATTCACTTTCTCTATGTTGTCTAGTTTATGTGTATAGACATTTTTAACGTAACCATAGACTATCTTTTCTATTTCTGTTCCATCTGTTGTAATATATCATTTTTCATTTTTGATTGAGCTTATTTTGGACCTTTTTCTTCAAGTTCTGGTTAACCTAGCAAGAGATCTGTCAGTTTTGTTTATCTTCTAAAAGAACTAACTTCTTGTTTCATTGACCTTTTGTATTATTTTTTTGTTTGTTTTCTATTTCATTTACTTCTGTTCTGACCTTTATTATTTGTTTTATTCTGTTGGCTTAAGGTTTGTTTTTTTCTTCCCTTTTTAGTTCCTTGAGATGTGATATTAGGTTGTTAATTTGTGATATTCCTCAATATTGGTGTGGGCATTTAAGGTTATGAATTTTACCCTCAGAAATACTTGTACTGAATCCCCCAAATTGTAATAGCTTGTCTTCCCTTTGCCATTCAGTGGAAGGAAACTTTAAATTTCCATCTTAATTTCATTACTGACATAGTAATTGTTCAGCTACCAGTTACTTAATTTTTATGATTTTGTGTAGAATTGAGTGCTATTCCTGGAATTGTTTCTAGTTTTAGTTCACTATAATCTGAGAAGGTACATGGTTTGATTTCAATTTTTTTTTAATTTGTTGAGACATATTGTAGCCTAAGATATGATCACTCCTACAGAACATCCCATGAACTGATGAGAAGAATTTTTATTCAGTAGTCTTTTAGTAAAACATTCTGTAAATATCTTGTAGTTCCATTTGTTTTAGGGTCCCATTTAAGTCTTCTGTTTATTTATTTATTTTCTGCTTTGATGATTTTTTACACTCTAACAGAGTAGTGTTGAAGTCCCAGGCAATTACAATGCTACTATTTATTTTCTTGCTTAGTCCTACTAGAAAGTCATTTGTGTACCTGCGAGCTCCTGTGCTAGGTGCATATATATTTAGAACAGCTGTGTCTTCTGGTTGAATAGCTCCCTTTAGCATTATATAATGATCTTTTTTGTTTTTCTGTAACATTGTTGATTTAAAGTTTATTTTATCTGATAAAAAGAGAATGGCTATGTGTACTTCCTTTTGATTTTCATTTGCATGGATAATTTTACTATCCATTCTTGTTGAGAGTGTTTGAGCCCTTGTGGATTATTTGAGTCTCCTGGGGGCAGCAGATCCTTGAGTTGTGCTTTTTCGATTTTTCTTCCATTCAGCCAGCCTATGTCTTTTGAGTGGCACATTTAACTACATTTAAGCATATAAAGAAATATAATTGATAAGTGGTATTCTGTTCTGTTCATGTTTACTAGTACCTTATTGCTTTGTTTTCCCTTTCATGCTATTGTTTTTTAAGAGTGGTGCTGATTCATGTATAATGAAATTCTGAATATTTTCTGTGAGGTAGGTCTGGTCATGAAAAATTCCCTCAGTGTTTGCTTGTCTAGAAAAGATGTAATTTCTGCATCAGTTGTGAAACTTGGTTTTGCAGAACACAAAATGCTTGGATGGTAGTTGTTCTGTTTATAAAGTTTGAAGATAGGAACCTACTCTCTCTGACTTGGTTTCCATTTAGAAGTCTTCTGTTAGCCTGATGGGTTTTCCTTTAGAAGATAATTGTTGTTTAAATGTCACTGCTTATAGAATTTTCTTCTTCATTTTGACTTAGGCCAGATTGTTTACTATGTGTGTTGGAGATGTCCTGCTTGCTACAGATCTTCTCAGATTTCAACGATTGTCTTATATCTGGATATCGGGACCTCTGATTATACCAAAGAAGTTTTCCTCAGTAATTCCCTTGAATAGATTTTTCCATGCTTCTAGCTTTTTCTTCTTCTCCCTCAGGGTACCTAGAAAAGTATGATATTTCACTTTGCATAGTCCCATATTTCTCTGAGGGATTGTTCCACCTTTTCTTCTTTTCCCTGCCTCTTTAAGTGACTTGGACCTTTCTCTTCAAGCTCCAAGATCCTCTTTTTCTCCTTGATTTAATTTGTTGCTGACTCTTACTGGTGTGTTTGGAAGGCCCCACTCTTGTAAAAACCTTATATTAGAGGGTGCAACAGCAACTCAGGCAGCTGAGCTCAAATGATAAACTCAGCTGGAATAGGCAGGGGAGGGGTAGGAGACAAGAAGAGTCTGAGAGGAAGACACTAGCACTCTGGGCCCTCTTGCCCCTTTCCCTGAAAGGAAGCCCACATGGAATGCCCAAGCTCAGGGATCACACAAGCTCTCCAAGGCCCCCACAGTCTGAGCAGCATTGGGAACTGCCTGTGTGGGAATAAGTTATGTGAAAACTGATAGGCTAGAACCCCCTGGAGTGATCTGAGAAGGAGTATGGCAACTGCCTTCTCTGACCTAGGCTGTTGTCATGGGGAGAGGGTGGATTCCAAAGGGATTCGAAACCCAATACTTTTATTCTCAAGAAGATCCCAGGTCAGTGTTTGCAACAGTATTTGGGCTCATGAAGGTATAAAAGCTTCCAATGAACTTGGTAGCCCCCTGATTACCAAAAATGTATGGGAAGGAGAAATGAAACCCCACCTATCCCTTCATGGGTTCCAAGTTGGTATTTCCCAATATGTTTTTTTCCATTCCTGTTCTGTTTCACATTTTATTTCTGTGAAGTCTTTGAACTACAACTGAGTTGTGGCTATTCCCCCCATCTCCTTTATTTGATACCCTTCCTTTGCTCTATGACAGTCTGTCACCTGAAGTCTCCAGTCAGCCTTCTTCTAGAAATACATATAGGATCTTTCAAAAATTTTATTTTGTTTTACTTTATTGTTATTTTTTGTCTTTTTTTAAAGAGACAAGATCTTACTATGTTGCCCAGGCTAAACTCAAACTCCCCAGCTCAAGTAATCCTCCCACCTCAGCCTCCTGAGTAGCTAGTAGCTGTATCTACAGGCTTGCCAACTAGAGTCCCTCCTTATCTACTATGGATGCCTCTGGTACCCTGGGATCTGCTGGGCTGCTTAGCATAAGGTGCAGAGTTGCTCATACTTCAACTTGAACTTCTTGCCAAGTCCCTGTCTGCTCTGATCCCCCATAAAACCTGGCAGCCTTTGACTTACTAAATAAGTTACAAAGTATTCCATTATATTATAGTGTTGTCTTTGAAAGCTGAATAAGTTAACCAAATGCTTCTGTTTTAGTTACATTAGAGATCATACCTTTGAATTGTAAACCCTCTCAAACCAATGATCCCTTCAAATTTTCACTTCATGTCGGGACTCTGAATCTTCTTAGGCCCTATATTTTCCTCTTAAATGCAGTATTGTTTTCCTAGACCATCCAGAGTAATTATACTTTTTCTTCCCCAACATATATATATTTTGGATTTAATTTTTTTTTTTATTAAATCATGGCTGTGTACATTAATGCAATCATGGGGTACAATGTACTGATTTTATATACAATTTGAAATATTTTCATAAAACTGGTTCACATAGCCTTCATGGCATTTTCTGGGTTATTGTGTTCAGACTTTTATATTCTGCATTTAGTAAGTTTCACCTGTACCTTTCTAAGATGCACCATAGGTGTGGACCCACCAACTGCCCTCCCTCCACTTATCTTCCCCCCTCCCCTCCCTTGCCCCTTTCTCCATATTCTTGTGCTGTAATTGGGTTATAGCTTTCATCTGACAGCTATAAATTAGTTTCATAGTAGGGCTGAGTACATTTTCTTCCATTCTTGAGATACTTTGATAAGAAGAATATTTTTCAGCTCCATCCATGTAAACATGAAAGAGGTAAAGTCTCCATCTTTCTTTAAGGCTACATAATATTCCATGGTGTACATATACCAAAATTTACTAATCCATTTGTGGGTCGACGGGCACTTGGGCTTCTTCCATGACTTAGCAATTATGAATTGGGCTGCAATAAACATTCAGGTACAAATATCTTTGTTATAATGTGATTTTTGGTCTTCTGGGTATATACCTAGTAGAGGAATTATAGGATCAAATGGCAGGTCTATTTTTAGATCTTTAAGTCCTCTCCAAACATCCTTCCAAAAGGAACGTATTAGTTTGCATTCCCACCAGCAGTGTAGAAGTGTTCCCTTTCTCCACATCCATGCCAATATCTCTGGCTTTGGGATTTTGTAATGTGAACAAATCTTACTGGAGTTAGGTGAAGTCTCAAAGTAGTTTTGATTTGCATTTCTCTGATGGTTAAGGATGATGAACACTTTTTCATATGTCTGTAGGCTGTGTGCCTGTCTTCTTTAGAGAAGTTTCTCTTCAAGTCCCTTGCCCACCATGAGATGGGATCACTTTTTCTTTTTTGCTAATATATTTGAGTTCTCTGTGTATTCTGGTTATTAAACTTTTGTCTGAGGCATAACCTGAAAATATTTTCTCCCATTCTGAGGGCTGTCTGCTTGCTTTACTTACTGTGTTCTTGGCTGTGCAGAAGCTTTTTAGGTTGATCAGGTCCCAGTAGTGTTTCTTTGATGCTGCTTCAATTGCCTGGGGAGTCATCCTCATGCAATATTTGCTCAGGCCAATTCCTTCAAGAGTTTTCCCTGCACTTTCTTCTAGAATTTTTATAGTTTTATGTCTTAAGTTTAGATCTTTAATCCAGTGAGAGTCTATCTTAGTTAAAGGAGAAAGGTGTGGGTACAGTTTCAGTCTTCTACAGGTCACCAACCAATTCACCCAGCACCCCAATTTTGAACAATAAGATATCAAAATTATACTGCGTGGGTGTTCCCAAATCACCCATAAAGTAATAACACATAGGGA
>CAUYON010081153.1:0-59888 GCA_963573935.1 Arctocebus calabarensis
AACAATAATAAAATATATATAACTTTTATATGTAACTTTTTCTGGTTTTAATGTAGCTTTGTTTAGTAAACGATTTTTTTTAATTAATTAATTAATTAATTTTTTTTTTTTTTTTGAGACAGAGCCTCAAGCTGTTGCCCTGGGTAGAGTGTCGTGGCATTACAGCTCACAGCAACCTCCAATTCCTGGGCTCAAGCGAGTCTCCTGCCTCTGCCTCCCAAGCAGCTGGGACTACAGGCGCCGCCACAATGCCTGGCTATTTTTGTTTGGGCTGCAACCATCATTGTTGGTTGGCGGGCCCGGGCTGGATTCGAACCTGCCAGCTCAGGTTTACATGGCTGGCGCCTTAGCCCGCTGAGCCACAGGCCAGTAAATGATTTTTTAAATTTCAGATTAATATGAGGATACATATGTTTAGGTTACATTGTTTTCATTGGTAAGGTAGCGTTCAAGTTGTAGATGAGCCCTTCACCCGGAGGGCTGTGCCGACCCTCTTGGCACGTTGTACACCTTAGGTACGACCCCTCAGTCACCCCCTCTACCTCCTGCCTCTCCTCTGCCCCTCACTGGACTATACTCATGTTTCTCCTTTCTCGTGGGCATGGAGTTGTTTATATATTGGTTTCATGTTAGTATTGAGTACATTGGATACTTTTTTCCCCCATTCTTGAGATACTTTACTAAGAAGAAGGTGTTTCAACTCCATCCAGGTAAGCAGAAAAGATGTAAAGTCTCCACCTGGCTGAACAGTGCTCCAGGTGTACGTATGGTAGGGTTTGCTCATCCACTTGTGGGTGGATAGGGACGTAGGTTTCTTCCAGGTCCTGCCACTTGTGAACTGAGCTGCAGCAGACATTCTGGTGCACATGCCCTATGGAGAAATGGGTTTTGTTCTAAAGCTTTTCTTTTCTCAGTGCTCAGTGGTGTTCTGGTGGGAGGGGGTCTGGAGCTGCAAGCTTCCTGTTCTTCCCATTGCCCCTCCCTCACCTGCCTGTGGCCTGTCACTGGTTCATCTTTTTCATTTATTACTGAATTTCAGTAACAGTTAATCTATATTTGTGATCTGGGTGAGAAAAATTGCCTCTAATTTACCTTGTGTTTGAATGGTTTCCATTTCTCTTTTCTTGTGTTATTTATAATGTCAATATATTTTGGAATGAGATTTATCCTCAAAATAAAGGAATGCTTACAAACAAGTAAGAGTCTCAAATTCCCCCAAATACCATTCATTCTAGAGATTGGGTTATATATCCTGGATTCCAGGATCAAACTGTTTAGCCACTGAAGACATTTTCTCCTGTTTTTATACATCCATCTAATTCTACTAAATATGTTTGCATTTTGTAAACTGTGTTCATAGCTCCTGCTTTTGTTTTTAAAAGACATTCCTATATTTCTGCTTTATTACCTTTAAGATACATACATCTTCTATACAATATATTTCCCACCCCACCCTACCCCAGTTTTTTCTCCAGTCTTCAGGGCAGGGTCCCTGGCCCCCCATTCCTGTAGGCAAACACATCAAGGGGGCAGATTCCAGCGGGCTTGGTGGCTCACGCCTGTGACCTCAGCACTTTGGGAGGTCAAGACAGGAGGATCACCTAAGGCCAGGGTCAGAACAGCCTAAGAAACATAGTGAGATCCTGTTTCTATAAAAAAAAAATTGAAAAATTTAGTCAGGCATGGTGCACACCTGTCATCCCAGCTGCTCACAAGGTGGAGGCAGGAGAATTGCTTGAGCCTGGGCCTAGGAGTTTGAGGCTGCAGTGACCTACGATGATGCCACTGCACTCTAGCCTGGGCAATAGAGTGAGACCATGTCTCAAAAAAAAATTATTTTTTCTCTACTTCTATCTGTCCTGGAGTTTGTAACCATATATTGCAGGAGAGACACTGATACATTGGGAGCTTGCAGGAGAGATTTGGATGATGAAGAAAGGCTGGATAGACGTGAAGCTGCTCAGCCTGGGGAAGAACATGGGATCTATCTTCGAATAAAATTTAAGGACTTAAAGAAATTGTACATACTCTAAAGATGTCCTAGCATAATACTGGCACCCATGGAGGGAGTGGGTGAGGGACAGGGTAGCAATTTTTTGCTCCAAAAGTACACTTCGTCCCTGATAATTAAAGCTACTATCAAAGGCAGAGTGATCTATTTTATAATAGAGTCTTTTTCAGAGAAGGGCACCTCTCAAGGATTTCTTTCAATTCAGAGTCTGGCTACCATGTTCATCTTCAAAGAGGTTGAAGTACCAATCCAGGGCACACTGCTCTTTGATCATAAAGATGGATTCTTTTTAATAATGTGGAATCCTCCTAATTTCGTTTGAAAATTGTGACTCAGGCAACAATTTGAGGGATGTCTTAGGATCAAACCTTGTCCTCACAATAAGAAGAAACTGTGTAGTTACGGGTGCAGCATGGCGGTGATGATGTTTATCCATTTGTCCTTTTAGTAAACTACAGGGTTTAGTTTGGCAACTGTAGCTGATAACTATTTTCTATAAAACCAGGGTGCATTAAAAGGAGAATTAATGGGACTGTGGCATACCAAGGACCCTCTTGTCCAGATGGATCGCTGTATGCAGAAATTTCTCTGCTTCCAAATAGACTATATTCGAAAGGCTGTTCTTTAGCACAGACGTACATATTGTACTTCTAACTTGCCTTAGAAGTCAGAATTCGAGATTTAAGTAGAAAAGTTTCTATACAGGTTTCAGGCCAGACCCTGAAATGGTGGGAAAGGCAGCAGGGATTAGGAGAATGATGGAGGTTTTTGTTTTTCTTGGTACTTCGCTGGTGTTTTGACTGCCTGTATCTCTAACAGGTACCTTGGGCTTCTGTCCTACCCCACATCAGAAGGAAGAAGGGAAGAGGGTTGCTAAGGCGTAGTAAGATTATTCCAGGGAAGTGCAAGATTTACACACACACACTCGCAGGAAAGCAATCCACTGGCTGTTCTCACTGCAGATTCCCAGAGAGCCACGGCTCAGCTCTCGGCTTACTCTAGCCTGGGCCAGGAGTGCTGAGAGCAGTCAGATTAAGTTAAACAGACACAGAGCTGACAGGCCCTCTCTCCTCCTTTTTCAGGGAGAAAATAGTTTACATTTAAGTCTTTAACGACTTGATCATTCTCAATTCAGCAGCAAGATGCATCTATGTCTGCAAACGTGGCGTGTCACACGTTTATTCGGTAGAATGTGAACTGGGAATCAGAACTACCAGGTAAACAAAGCTAGCGGGCTCTTTCCCTTCGAGCCAAAGCTGCTCGTGCCCTCGGCGCGCTCGTGATCTGTGTCTGTTCGTGTAGGCTTTATTTAGTCTAAAATCAAGTCAGAAAATATAATATTATGTTGAGAATATGGTTCACCCACTTGGGTAAGTGCCACAGAATTCAAAGTGCTCTCAGAAAGAAAAAGAGAAGAAAGAGAAACGGGGAGAAAGAGGGAGGGAGGGAAGAGAGGCTGGGGCTGCAGCTAGACCCACCTGCTCACCGGGTCCGTCACGCCGTCCGGGCATTCGGCGCTCAGCTCCGCCCAGGGGCCTCTGCAGCCCCGCTGCAGTCGAGCAGGTGACGGGCTGCGCCGTGAGGCTGGTCCCGAGGACAGACCGGACTGTCACTGTCCCTGACGTTTACGTGTGTTCAGACACGCGAATGCGCACCTCTGTGTTCACGAGGGATCCGCGCAGTGACAGCCGCAGGTGCGGGGCCTGTGTGAGGGGCCGGCTGGACCTTCAGGGTGCGTCAGCGCCTCTGTGACGTCAGGGTGTGCGTCAGTGCGCTCTGGGACGTCTGCGTGTGCGTCAGCGTGCCCTGTCCTGTCTGGGTGTGCGTCAGCGCATTCTGGGACGTCAGGGTGTGCGTCAGTGCGTGCGTCAGTGCCCTCTGGGACGTCTGGGTGTGCGTCAGCGTGCTCTGGGACGTCTGGGGGTGTGTCAGCGCTCTCTATGATGTCTGGGTGTGCGTCATTGCGCTCTTCCGTCTGGGGGTGTGTCAGCGCGCTCTGTGGCGTCTGGGGGTGTGTCAGCGCTCTGACGTCTGGGGGTGTGTCAGCGTTTTCTATGACGTCTGGGGGTGTGTCAGCGGTCTACGTGCCGTCTGGGAGTGTGTCAGCGTGCTCTGTGCTGTCTGCGGGTGTGTCAGTGCGCTCTATGACGTCTGGGGGTGTGTCAGTGCGCTCTATGACGTCTGGGGGTGTGTCAGTGGGCTCTTCCGTCTGCGGGTGTGTCAGTGCGCTCTATGACGTCTGTGGGTGTGTCAGTGCGCTCCGTGCAGTCTGGGGGTGTGTCAGTGCGCTCACTCTGTGATGCTTGCATGATGAAATCGTAGCGTCCCTTTCCTCAGGACATGTCCCCCCAGTGCGTGTATGACCGCACTTATAGTGGGTCCTGAAAACATTTTTTAAAAAAACCTTGTGATTGTATTTAATTAGTTACATTATTGGCATTCTGATTAAGCATAATCAAAGACAGATGCTGAGGCTGAGTGCGCTGGCTCACGCCTGTAACCCTAGTACTCTGGGAGGCTGAGGTAGACAGATGCCTGAACGCAGGAGTTGCAGACCGGACCTGAGCGAGAGCGAGACCCCATCTCTACCGAGAACCAGCTGGGATTGTGGGAGTCCCAGCTACTCAAGAGACTGAGGCAAAGGGATTGCTTGAGCCCAAGAGTTTGAGGTTGCTGTGAACTAGGATACCATGACAGTCTGTCTACCCAGGATCTCATGAAACAAAAAAAAAAGGAAGAAGAAAGAAAGATGCTCCAGACAAAGTAGCAAAATGGTTGTGGGAGCAGAAACTTGGAGTCAGACGGCCCTTCCTGGGCTTGCTCCCCTTTTGGTGTGATTGGCAAGTTACTTACTTACCGCACTTCGGTTTCCTCATCTGTTAAAAAAAATCCTGGGTATTTGTGAGTATTAAACACGGAGGCTCCTAATATATAAAAGGTCCCTAACACATGCCTGGCACATGGTAATTGTTCAGCAAACTGTTAGAAAGCAGAAATAAAACATTCCCACTTCATTGGAGCAGAATACTAGAACTCTATTTCTGAAAGGGACTGCAAACTTCAGTCTGGTGGTTGGCAATTTTCTTTCTTAAGCTTGGGTTCTTTGAACAGAATATAGTGCAGAACCTGATGTGTCAAGTAAATAAAAGCAGAGACTGGGTGCAAGAGGGAAGTGGGCATAGCTCCTCGTCGGGGTCTGTCTTCCACCGCACAATGTGAAAAGCAGTGTGAAATCTGGCCCGATCCCACCATGTCACCAATAAGGGGATGGCCCAGGAATGTGAAGTTGCTGTGTCAGTGTTGTGCCAGGAGCTGTAACCTGAACTCCTGCCGCAGATTCCGCCTTCTGCATAGTGAGAGAGAACGCAGGCCGCCTGACTGCATCCCTCAGAGAAACTGAAAAGGTCCAGAGCTGCAGGTCACCATGAGTGAGGCGCCGCCACAGTAGATGATAACTTTGTAGGCGGCCCATCTGCATTTTCATGTTCATTTTTCAACTGTTTCTGGCGCATTTCCTGTGAGGTTCCAGTACCTTCTCTCAGTCTTGAGGACAAACAGCAGCTGTGTAGATTTTAAAATTGGACCCGAAACGACTTCACCCTCCTGCACCCTGTCCCTTTGTCGTCGGTGGTCCTGGGTGATGGTAAATCAAGTGCTGCGATGTGTAAGCGTCTGGCATTCAGGGCATTTCACTCCTTCCTCTCCACCCGAGTGTTCCCCCAGGCATATGAGTGCAGTTCAGAAATGTAAACAACGAAGCTGACTCAATGTAAGTTTGAAGTCGGTGCATTTTCTTTTTGAGATAAGGCTATGTTTGTACAAACAACCTCAGACTTTATTTGGAAAAGAGAAAAGATATAATGTAGTTTATGAGTGCCATCTATTTCCAATGTGGCAGTTTCCTGTTAGGTCATTCATGTGTCTTTATGTTCCTGTGGAAAGTTTAAGGTCTTCTTATTTACTTTTGGAAAAGAAGAAAGTTGAGTTCAGCAGGCCGGGGTTTCTTAGTCCCCAGCCTGCACTAGGAAGTGGGATCCAAGGAGGAGGCAGGATTCTTAGTGGCCATGGAGGTTGCCGGAGTCCGGGGTACACTGATTACCTGGGCTTCTAACCACGCGTACGCACACTCACATCCTCTGTAGCACCCCTGTGAGCGGAGGTGAGTCCTTTAAATCTCCCTCATGGGTCGTACATCCAGCTCATTACCTAGCTCAGAGTTGGTACTTAAAAGATATTTATTGACTATCCAAGAGACGTATTGTTTTGTAAATCAAGCATGTCAAAAAGCTCCATTGTTTTGGACTCCTACCCATTTACTAGGGAAAATGTATATTGTTATAGTATTCTCCTAATTTGAAAGAAATTTCTAATTAAATGGAAGAGTATCATTAGAACAAAAAGTAAAAGGTGCTCTTCATTTAGGTGGTGTGTTTCCTTGTCCATTTTTCAACTCTTTTTTTTTTTTTTTTTTGAGACAGAGCCTCAAGCTGTCGCCCTGGATAGAGTGCTGTGGCATCACAGCTCACAGCAACCTCCAATTCCTGGGCTCAAGCAAGTCTCTTGCCTCCGCCTCCCAAGTAGCTGGGACCACAGGCACCCGCCACAACACCCAGCCATTTTTTGGTTGCAGCCATCATTGTTGTTTGGTGGGCCCAGGCTGGATTCGAACCCACCAGCTCAGGTGTACATGGCTGGTGCCTTAGCCCACTGAGCCACAGGCGCTGAGCCTTATTTTTCAACTCTTTTTCTGGAACTATAGTTTTCAGTTTCTGGGCCAATTGAGCTAGAGTAGAGACAAAATGAATTTAATAACACACATATATAAGAATTCTTGAGTACTTGGAAGATGCTAGAGCTTTATGTCTCTTGTCTCATTTAATCCTCACAGCAGTCCTATCAAGTAGGCTGTTATCATACCCATTTTACAGATGTGGATGCAGAGGCTGAGCCCATTAGTCCATAGATAGTAGTGGTGAAATCTGAACCCGGGCAGCAAAGCCAGGGCCCATTTAGCCACTAGTGACTGGCCCACTAAGTGAAACGCAAATAGAAGAAACCAGTGTGTTTACCACAGTAAAAATGCAAAATCCTGAACAGCTCTTATTTCTTCTCAGATGGGTTAGTTGAAAGCTCTGAGGTCCGGATTTTTCTGAGTTTTGGAGAAAGATGAGAGAAAGCCCTCAGAGTGTTAAGTGGGTGTTTGGTTTTGTTGTTGTTGTTCTGATCTGACAGAAAGTTTTATAAATCACTGGTCTATTTAATTTTATTAAATCATTGGTTAAATTACAGTTATTAGAGCATATTTCTTTTTAGTTCTCCTAGGCCAGTGGTTCTCAACCTTCCTAATGCCGCCGTGTATTTTCATTGTTACAAAGGGGTCACGACCCACAGATATCTCCCAAATAATTTTTACTATACTAACATGAGGATTTTCTCTTTTTTTGAGACAGGTCTCACTCTGTCACCCTGGATAGAGCGCCGTGGTGTCACAGCTCACAGCAACCTCACACTCTTGGGGTTAAAGCAATCCTTTTGTCTTAGCCTCCCAAGTAGCTGAGACTACAGACGCCCGCCACCATGTCCAGCTAGCATTTTTGTTCTAGTAGAGATGGGGTCTTACTCTTGCTTAGGCTGGTCTCAAACTCCTAAGCTCAAGCCATCCACTTGCCTTGGCCTCCCAGAGTGTTGGGGTTACAAGCGTGAGCCTCTGAACTTGACCCAACATGAAGACTTTGAAAGTAAACATTATTCCCACTGGCCTGAGTGGAAAAGCTGAGGCACAACAAGGCCAGGTCGCTTGCCCCAGGTGTGTCACTCGGGAATGGGCATTAAGCTCGGGTTTCGGAATCACAACTCAGGTTCCCAGCCCCCAACAGCACTGCCCCCACCCACCACGAAGTAATCTCCCGCGTGCTGTGAAACAGAGATGAGCCATCTTGTTCTCTTTTAGGTCTGTAGATGGCTCCTAGAAGGTGTTGACTTGCTCCCTGAAATCCCGTGTCACTGCGTTTCCCAGCACATTGCTCCCCAGTCGACAATGAGCCAGCCGGACTCTGCCGACGAGCCAGATCCCAGCCGCACGCCCTTGTGCGTGGTGTGTGGCCAAGCCCACTCCCCTGAGGAAAACCACTTCTACACCTATGCGGAAGACGTGGACGACGACCTCGTCTGCCACATCTGCCTGCAGGCGCTGCTGGACCCTCTGGACACCCCGTGTGGACACACCTACTGCAGCCTCTGCCTCACCAACTTCCTGCTGGAGAAGGACTTCTGCCCTGTGGACCGCAAGCCCCTGGTGCTGCAGCGCTGCCAGAAGTCCAGCATCCTGGTCAACAAGCTGCTCAACAAGCTGCTGGTGACCTGCCCTTTCCCCGAGCACTGCGCCGCCGTGCTGCAGCGCTGTGACCTGGAGCAGCACTTCCAAACCAGGTGGGTCCTCGGGGGGCCCTCCCGATGCCTGTTTCCCTGTACCTGATGAAAGGATCCGTGCAAAATGAGAATCATCATTTTAGAGCAGTGTTTTCGGTCTTTTTTATCTCGCGGCACACTTAAATTAGGTTGTCCAAAACCAAAGAGTAAAAGAAATAGACTGACTATGCTTTGAACGTCTTTCAAAAATAACTTAATTAATGATCTTTACAATTTTTCGAAGCACACCCAAGATCCGCTCATGGCACACTGGTGAAAAGTCATTGTTCTATCCAGACAATTAGGCCGTGGTTCAGTGTGAGGAAACAGCACTTAGCAGAGGATATATAGGTGTGTGTGCGTACGCTTGTGGTCTTCTTCAAAGAAATTATGGCAAAATACAGGGTGGCCTTAAAGTTCATTGCAATTAAAATAGTGCATGATTAGCACGTGAACTTTATGGCCACCCTGTATACATAGCATGGAATTTACCACTTTTAACCACATTTGAGTGTGCAATTCAGCGCCATTAAGCATTTTCACATCTTGTACAACTGTCACCACCATCCACCCCTAGATGTTTTCGTCTTCCTCACATGAAACTCTGTCTCCATTTAATACAGACTCCCCCATGCCGCAGCCCCTGGTAACCAACATTCCACCTTCCATCCCCAGGGTTTTGACTAATCTAAACACTTGGTGTAAATGGGGATTGTTCAGGATCTGGCTGTTCATGACGTGAGTGGTTCATTTCATATGTGTGTGTTTCAAAGTGTGCAAGGTACTGGAGAAAGCTGATGAGCAGGTTTCTCTGAGGCTCACGGGCCCTGGAAAGATTTCTTGGGAGGCATCACTTGCTTTTTCACTTAAAAACGTGTCTCCCAGTTTGGCCCATGATCATTAGAATTTCCTCTCTAAAGGAACACCAGGCCCAGCTGTTGTCTGAGAAAATCTGAGGTATTTTCCAGTAAGTCTTAAAAGGAGAAATTTAGTCCCTTGGTCTTCCAAGTGACTTGTTCTGCTGACTTTGCTGCCAAGTTGCAAAGTTGCACATGCACCGGTGGCAGGATCACGTCTCCCGGTGGCTGATGTCACCTGGCCCATCTGGCTATGTGGTATTTTGTCCACTTGCATTGTCACCTTCCCCGACAGCCTCAGGAGTAGCCCTGGACCTTGTCCCACATGAAGAACTCTCTCAGATCATTTAAGGGCGAACAGTCATACCACAATTGTTTTGTAAGAGGAAATTTGGAAGCTGGTGTTTATTTTGGTTCCCATAATGGCAGGTGCAGGTGGTTTTTCTAAAGGTCACATACTTCAGGCCATGAATCTGAGTCTTTGTCTTTGAGACAAGCAGGAGTCTCTAACCTGGAAGTTGTGTCAGGAACTGTTCCGGACCTACCCTCAGCACGTGTCCATGGTAGTGACATCAGGGAGCTCATTTCTCTTCCCAGGACAGTGAGCCACATGCTTCTGACTTGGGTTTGTGGGTTGCACTGTCCCTGCTCGGGTTTAAACCGGGACGCCCTGCCTCCCGGAGAAGGGGGCGTGGGCCAGGGAGAGAGAGCAGGGAGTCTGCTGTGACCTGTGCTGAATCCTAGTGGTGTGAGAGGTATTGCTGGGAGGGAAGTGGGCTGAGGTCAAAGGTGAGGCAGATCTAAGAGGAGCTGGAACAGAGCCAGGACCAGGTCTGACCCTTCCTGGGGAGCTCTGGGAGGGGCGAGAGTCCTGGGATGGCTCCTCCAGGCTCACCAGGTGCCCGTGTTCATGACGTGTTGCCGTCTGCACTGGGGAGCTAGAATCCCTGTTGCTGCTTTAACAAATGATCCAACCTTTGCAAATTACAACAACCCAAATTCGTTTTCTCACTGTTCTGAGAGTTAGAAGTCCAACACGGGTCTCACTGGACAAGCATCAAGGTGTTGGCAGGGCTGCGTTCCTTTTGGCTCTTGGGGAGAGACCCTTTCTTTGCCTGTTCTAGCCTCTAGATGTTTCCTGCCTGCCTCAGTTTGTGGGCCTTTCCTCCATCTTCAAAGCCAGCTCAGAGCACCTTCCCCCTCTCCCTCCCCCCCACCTTTGCTGCCATCGCCACCTGTCCTGGGCTCTGACCAGCCTTCCTCCCTCCCCTTTACACAGACTCGTGTGGTTGCCTTGGGCCCAGATCAAAAATCCAGGATGGCGTCCTCATCTCACAGCCACAAAGTCCCTTCTGCCATGTGAGATGACATAGTTCACAGGTTCTGAGAATTAGGAGGTGGAATCTTTCTTTGTTTTTGTTGAGACAGAGTGTCACTTTGTCCCCCTGGGTACAGTGCTCTTACCACATAGCTCACAGCAGCCTCAAACTCCTGGGCTTTAGAGATCCTCTTGCCTCAGCCTCCTGAGTAGTTGGGATACAACACCCAGCTAACTTTTTCTATTTTTAGTAGAGATGGGGTCTTGCTCTTGCTCAGGTTGGTCTCGAACTCCTGAGCTCAAGCAATCCACCTGCTTTGGCCTCCCAGAGTGCTGGGATGACAGGTGTGAGGCATCATGCCTGGCCAGGAGGTGGAATCTTTGAAGGATCATTATTCTGCTCACCCAGGTAAGAGGTTGGGAAGGGGGGGAAGAAGTGAAATAGGCACAGTCACTCCTCCTCATTCATCATCAAGGCTGGTTTGGGGCTGAGTGTCCCTAGAAGTAGAAATCAGATGGCCTAGGGAACTGAGAGTGAGGGTAGAATGGAGGTGGGGAAGAGGAAGGTGAGGACGGGAAGGGGCTGCAGGGCCTGGGGTCTTCAGGGGCCAGGGCACAGTGCACCTCAGCTGCCGGGAGCAGGCAGGGACTGTCACTCAGGTGTGCGTGCAGCCACACACTGCCGGGAAGCCCGAGGGCGAGGCTTGATGAGCTCTCAGCTAATAATGATATGCACATTTGAAAACAGTAATAAAAGAACAGCAAAATTGAGTCACCCTTTTGAGCTGCAGCCTCTTCATAGTTCTGGGGATGGAAGTCCCCTATCCCGGGGGCCTATTCTCCCCCCAGCCCTCCATACTTATGCTTCCTAAGTAGGTTGAAACAAACATTTCCAAAAATATATGGTATATATTAGTCTTCAAATGTGCAGTATACGCTCTCTCCCCTCTCCCCCTGGGCATTATATTGGCAAGGATTAAGAATTTGGAGCTAATCTAGAAGCTGACTTTAGAATCCTCTTGGGTCTTAGGGCTGTGATGGGCCTGTAGACCACCTCCTCCTAGACCAGGGGTCCTCAAACTACGGCCCACGGGCCACATGCGTTGGTGTGAATTGTATTTGTTCCCGTTTTGTTTTTTACTTCAAAATAAGATATGTGCAGTGTGCATAGGAATTGGTTCATAGTTTTTTTGTTTAAACTATAGTCCGGCCCTCCAGCCATCTGACGAACAGTGAATTGGCCTGTTCTAGACATTAAGAAGACTAAGGTGTTAATGCCTTGGGAGGCCCTTGAACTGGGAAAACCAAGGTTACAGGAGGCAAGTGTGTGAGGCCTTCATGCTGGGGCTGCCTGTGTGGGAGTCTGTCATACACGTGAGCTGGAAGATAGCCTTTATCTGTAGATTTCATATTTGTTTGCTTTATCTTTAATATCACTTTGTTCAATAAATATACTGTAAACAAAAGAGATAGATTTCAAAAATTTTATTTGTTAACTGATAAATAAAAATTGTATAATTTAAGGTGTACACTATGATGTTTTGAAATGTGTATACATTGTGAGACGGCTAAATCAAGCTAATCAATGAGCATTACTTCACAAGCTATTTTTTTGTTTTGTTTTGTTTTTTGGTGATAGAAACACTTAAAAGCTACTCTCTAAACTTTCAAGTGTTTAAATACATCATTATTAGCCATAGTCACCGCATTATATATACAGCAATCTCCTGAGCTGCTTCCTCCTGTCTGAGACTTTGTGCCCTTTGTCCCACAGTGAACATAAATGGGGTGCAGACAGCATCACATCTTTAAACAAATCCTGCCTGTTTTCTCCAGAGTTCGTATCATTTATGATACGTTATCCAATTACTGTTATCCAGAACCCGAGTTGGATGTCAATTCTTGAGTAAAACATTTTCATGGGTGGGGATCCTGTGTTCTCGAAGCCACACGTGGCCCTCCAGATCACCAATTGCAGCCCCTCAACTGAATCCAAACCTTACAAAACAAATCCCTTTATTAAAAAGATTTGTTCTGTAAAATTTGGATTCACTCAAAAGGCTAAACTCAAGGATCCAGAGGCCACAGGATTGTTGGTTACTTGGACAACTGTTTCTGATTTTATCCTAGAGAGCTCTCGTACGGGAGTCAATCTGAGCATGTGAGCTGGTGCTTGGAGTCTTCTGGTTCCTCTGTTGACTTCTGGTTGCAGACCCCCAGCACATGGGTCTTCTGCAAAGAATTTCCAGGAAAGTGATGGGCTTATTGAGTTAAATGGCATCCTTCCTAACCAAAGGACATCACCAGTATGTCATGGGGCCACCATAAAGAGCCCATCAGGTCATTTCTCTCTACCCAAAGTGTCAGTGTGTGGAAGCTGAGTTTTACTCCCTTGATCCCTAATGAGACTTGCCTTAGGCAGGAGATCACATCCTCATTCTGGAATCTCATCGTCTGCATATATAATATTCATCACAGATCCATAATAGGCCAGGCCCCAAATGAAAGAAAAATCTATGCAAGCCATGATTTCTGTCTTTGAGGAAATGACCTCTTAAAAATAAGGGAGAGGCGGCTCAGCACCTGTGGCTCAACGGGCTAAGGCGCCAGCCATGTACACCTGAGCTGGCAGGTTCGAATCCAGCCCGGGCCTGCCAAACAACAATGACATCTGCAACCAAAAAATGGACGGGTGTTTTGGTGGGCGCCTGTAGTCCAGCTACTTGGGAGGCGGAGGCAAGAGACTCGCTTGAGCCCAGGAATTGGAGGTTGCTGTGAGCTCCACAGCACTCGATCCAGAGTGACAGCTTGAGGCTCAATATCAAAAAAAAAAAAAAAAAATTAAAGGAGAGGCTGGCATTCGTTCTCCTGTTCCTTGAGATGCCACGCCCGTTCTATGGCTTCTTTACTCTTCCCCACCTTCGCCTCTCACTCCCTCATCTGTGATCTCTTCTCTCTTTCTCTTCTCTTCCCCCTACTCTCTTCCCTTTCTCTAATACAAAATAAACTAGCCTTTATATTCTAAAAAATACATGAATAACTAAATAATAAAAATAAAAATGTGGGAGAGGAGTTGAAAGCACACACATGTTGAACCGTTTCACAGATTACTTTGTTCTTTTAGTTTCTGTTTTGTTTTCTAAAAATGGGTGCTAATGAAGCTGACCCTCCCTTAGCATTTATTAGCATGAATAAAGAGATCGCTGTTCAATGTTTTGAAAAGAGCCCCGGATGATAATGGGATGTAATTGACCCAAGACACGCCTGACCAAAGGCTCTCTGGGAATATTTTCCCGATTAGCTTGGCACCCAAGGTCCTAGAAGTCTCTTCTCCTAAGATCTATGCTGGGACCTCTGTTGACCTTTTTTGTCACATGTCACTTTTCCATGGTGTGTTCCGTATAACACAGAGTCAGCCAGCTGTCTATGTTGCAGAGAAGTTTTCCTTGCAGGGAGAAAAACTGTAGGGGAGTATTACTTATGAAAAGGCAGGTGTTTCACTAGTCTTATGGTCATTTCAGGGCTGGGTAAACACCTCTGCCATAATTGTGCTTTGACATATACCCTGACTGTGACTTTCTAACCCTGAACTCAGTCTTTTACTGGCCCTTATCTCACCCCTGTTTCATGAAGCTAAAAGAAATAAGATGGGGTTGGGCAAGGTGGCTCATGCCTATAATCCCAACACTGTGGGAGGCTGAAGCAGGTGGATTGCCTGAGCTCACAGGTTTGAGACTAGCCTGAGCCAAAGCGAGACCTCATCTCTAAAAACAATACCTGGGCATTATAGCAGGTACCTATAGCCCCAGCTACTTGGGAGGCTGAAGCAGGAGAATTGCTTGAGGCCAAGAATTTAAGGGTCCTGTGATCTGTGATGCCACAACACTCTACCAAGGGTGACAAAAGTGAGACTCTGTCTCAAAAAAAAAAAAGAAAAAGAAAAAAGAAAAGAAAATAAATTAGATGGGAGATGTCTTAGATGACGTTTAAGAATAAATAGGAAAGCCAGGGGAAGCATGGGGTAAGGATTAAGGTTAAGGCTATTTATTGGCAAGGAGGCCAAGGAGCAACCCAGGTCCGTTTGAGGGGGGATTTTATACCCATGGGATTGTAGTATATACCTGGGATTACATCAAATGGTAGGTAATGGAATATCCATGTTGTATCAGTTTAACCCATAGTTTTATTTTTTTTACATAACACAAAGTCTGGGGGTAGAAAGTCCAGACCTAGTGTGCTGTTGTCATCAGACCATCAAGAATTAAGGCTTCTTCTGTTTTTCGGTTTAGCTTTCACCTTCAAGTTTGTTACTTCATGATCATGAGGTGGCTGCTCACTCCAGCATCACATCCAAGTTCTAGGCAGAAAGAACCAGGTGGGAAGGGAAAAATACAGTGTGCCAACAGAGATTCCCTCCTTCAAGGAGCTTTCTAGGCAGTGTCATCCAGTAATTTCTGCTTGTACCTCATTGGCCAGCACTGTGTTACCTGACCATGCATTTCCAAGAGAGACCAAGTGTGTTATCACATGAAAAAAATCCGGGCAGGCGATCAACAGTGGTTGAAATAGCAACATAGAGCAACAATGATCCTTTCATTTTTATATTACATTCACATATTATTAATTTTATGACCTTAAAATACAAAATGGTGAATGGGCAGGCATCTTTCTTTTTTCATAAAAAATATGTACAAAGTCAGAAGCAACCTGGTATATTCAAGATTGTCAGAAGTCAGAAGGATAACCCACACTAACGTGAAGCCCACAGCCTTCATCACACATCATACTTAGGAGTTAGGATCTACACCAGGGGTCCTCAAACTATGGCCCGCCGGCCACATGCGGCCTGCCGAGGATGTTTATCCGGCCCGCCAGGTGTTTTTGCCCCCACTGCCTGTCCTGTTTAGCAGCGGACTCATCTGGGGCTGCAAAATCTGTTAGCGGAAAAACCATTGGTTGCATTCCCAAACAAAATGTGTGGATTCACTGGAAAAGTTGCAAAAGCAGTTCCAATTTAGATTTAAAGAGCTTCATCTCCATGAACAGGACATACAGCTTTTCCATAATCCATTTTCTATTGACATTGAAAATGTAGAGATCAGTCCCTGAAGTTGCTGTCCCGGCCTCTGGCACCGCCTCAGGCTGGCGTCTCCTGCAGGCGGGAGCCAGGCGCTGCAGGGTGCAGCAGGGGCAGCTCCTGCTTTCCAGCTTCTCCATGGGGCTGACCTGCAGCGTCCGGATGCTCTAAGAACATTTCCACTGTTGTTTGGAGGACACATGCAGTGGGATTCAGAATTCCTGGAGAATGCCTTCGTGAGAAGCTGTAAGTATTTCTTTAAATTCCATCTCTTAGTTTTTCAAAGAAGCATCAAGAAATCATGAACATTAATAATGAAGAGTTTGACTGCCACTTGCTTGATGAAGGTTTTACTCCCAAAGACATTCTGGATCAAAAAATCAATGAAGTTTCCTCTTCTGATGATAAGGATGCCTTCTATGTAGCAGACCTCTGAGATGTTCTGAAGAAACACTGAAGATGGCTAAAAGCTCTTCCTCGTGTCACTCCCTTTTATGCAGTCAAATGTAATGACAGTAGAGCCATTGTGAAGACCCTGGCTGCCATTGGGACAGGATTTGACTGTGCTAGCAAGACTGAAGTTCAATTGGTGCAAAGTCTCAGGTGCCTCCAGAGAGGATCATCTATGCAAATCCTTGTAAACAATTATTTCAAATTAAGTATGCTGCCAATAATGGGGTCCAGATGATAACTTTTGACAGTGAAGTCGAGTTGATGAAAGTTGCCAGAGCACATCCAAAGGCCACGTTGGTTTTGAGGATTGCCATTGTTGATTCCAAAGCAGTCTGTTGACTCAGTGTTAAATTTGGTGCCACCCTCAAAACCAGCAGACTTCTTTTGGAACGGGCAAAAGAGCTAAATATTGGTGTCAGCTTCCACGTAGTAAGTGGCTATACTGATCCTGAGACCTTCATGCAGGCAATCTCTGATGCCCTCTGTGTCTTTGACATGGGAGCTGAGGTTGGTTTCAGCATGTACCTGCTTGATATTGGTGGTGGTTTTCCTGAATCTGAGGATGTGAACCTTAGATTTGAAGAGATCACTGGTATAATCAACCTAGCATTGGACAAGTACTTCCCATCAGACTCTGGAGTGAGAATCATAGCTGAGCCAGGCAGATTATGTTGCATCAGCCTTCACACTTGCAGTTAATATCATTGCCAAAAAAAAATTGTATTAAAGGAACAGATAGGCTCTGATGATGAAGATGAGTCCAGTGAACAAACCTTTATGTATTACATCAGTGATGGAATATATGGCTCATTTAATTTCACCATTTATGATCATGCTTATGTAAAGCCTCTTCTGCAAAAGAGACCTAAACCAGATGAGAAGTATTATTCATCCAGCATATGGGGACCAACATGCGATGGCCTTGACTGGATAGTTGAGCACTGTGACCTGCCAGAAATGCATATGGGCATCTTTGAAAATATGGGTGCTTACACTGTAGCTGCTGCTTCCACTTTCAATGGATTCCAGAGGCCGACTATCTACTATGTGATGTCAGGACTAATGCGGCAACTCATGCAGCAAATCCAGAACCCTGACTACCTACCCAAAGTAGAAGAGCAGGATGTTGGCACTCTGCCTGTGTCTTGTGCTTGGGAAAGTGGAATGAAACGTCACTCAGCCACTTGTGCTTCAGCTAGTATTAATGTGTAGATATCATTCTGTAGCTGTTAACTGCGAGTTTAGCTTGAATTAAGGTTTTTAGGGGGACCATTTAACTTAATTATTGCTAGTTTCGAAATGTCTTTGTAAGAGTAGGGTTGGCACAGATGCTGCAATATGTAAGATTAGGAGATGGGGTCACACTTATCTGTGTTCCTATGGAAACTATTTGAATATTTGTTTTATATGGATTTTTATTCACTTTTCAGACATGCTATGAAAGAGCACCCCTCTGCTGCTCAGCAAGTATTTGTAGTTTGTACAGTGGCAGAATGGGCCAAAAGCTTAGTGTTGTGACCTGTTTTAAGAATAAAGTATCTTGAAATTAAAAAAAAAAAAAGAAAGAAAATGTGGATACAATTTACTAAATGGAACTGGCTGAACTGCAGAATTGTGACCCTCTGAAAGACGCATTCAAGTCAAGCAGCCTTCCTAATTTCTATGCATCTCTCCCCTCTGAGACATATCCTAATCTCAGGAACCATGCCCTCAAAATGGCAAGCATCTTTGGTAGCACTTATGTTTGTGAACAGACTTTTTCCAGAATGAAACATCTGACATCTCCAAACAAATCTGGACTAACTGATGCATATGTGCATCACTTGTTACGACTAGCAGTGACAAATATGGAACCGGACATTGACCATCTCATTAGGCAAAAGCAGGCCGGCTCCTAGCTCCCATTGAAATACTCGTAAGTTTGTTGATTTAACTTTATTTGTTCTTCATTTTAAATATCAAATTTGTTCCTGTTTTATTTTTTTACTTCAAAATAAGATATGTGGAGTGTGCATAGGAAATTGTTCATAGTTTTTTTTTTAAAAACTATAGTCCAGCCCACCAACAATCTGAGGGACACTGAACTGGCCCCCTGTTTAAAAAGTTTGAGGATCCCTGATCTACACCGTAGGTCCTGGACATCCAAGAAGAGCATGTCCCAGAACTTTGTAAACGCCATATTCAGGAAAAGACAATAACATACAATTTCCCTAATAGTGTGGGAGGAAAGAAAATATAAGAAAAGAATAGCAAACCTCTTGGAGCTGGGTGGGAAGCTGCCAGCGAGCCGCATTAACTCTTATTAATGCCATAGTTGTTAGTAATCACAGCCACCACTCTCTGAGCCCTTTATTCCTTCCACCTTCGTAACAACGCTCTGAGTTAAACAGTATCGTTACTATCTTTCTTTTGCGGAGGAGGACACAAGGTTCAGAGAGGTTAAGCAGACCTGCCCAGTGTCACACAGCTAGCAGGTGGCAGGGCTAGGGCTGCAGCCTCGAGCTTCCCTGACTCAGCACCTAAGTTCCACACATCCTTTCTACCGCTGTCCCCAGCTCTGACTCTCTCCCGCACCCCAGCCTTACAGGGACTAGAGTTCATTTGGGCCTCAACAAGATTATGAATTACAGCAGAACCACCATAGTTGCCACCTCCCTACAGTGACCACCTCCTAAGTTGAACTCATTTCCACAACCGGACGTGCCCCACAGGTACGAATCGGCACGGTAGGCCCTCTTCTGCTTGCTGACCCCCTCGGATGTTGCCTGGTTTGTCACGGGCCCTCGGATGGTCACTTGCAGAGATTCTACCGCATTACAGGCCTCGCTTTATGAAAGCTGCCTGCCTCTGCTCCAAATTGTGGAAGGGTCTGCTGTAGTTAAATTCTTTTAGCCCTGCCTCAGGGGAAGGTGGATATCTGATGCCAGATTCCTAATTACTGTTCTGTTCATCACAATTGGTCTCATCTCACAGACTTTCCTCTGGTTTTCTTCCTGCCAACTGTCCTTGCTGTCACTGCTTGGATGTCATTATTGTAACTGTCCCCTTGAGCCATTTCTAGTAGGATGTAGGCCTTGATTGGCAAATGAACTTTGATCTTGAATATGGGTCAGAAAGGGAGTGTTCTGGGGGAACTCTGTGGCATTCCAGAGCTTAGGCATGCAAAGAGGCCCTGCTGCTAAGTCGAAGGACAATCTGGAGTCTCAGATCTTAAAGGTGGAATTGACGGTATGGCCCAGTCCCTGCTGACCAGGCAGGTAAGGCATTGTTGGCTCCATTTCAAAGATGAGAAAACTGAGGCTCAGCACTTAAATGAAAGACCCAGGGTTATGTAGCTCATTTCAGAGCTTAATTCAGTAGTCACTCGGGGGAGGAGGAAGAGAGGGGTAACCCCTTTCCTTAGAACAGAAGCCTGTACGTTGTTTGCACAGAACTTCATGTCTGTCATTCTAAGAGAGAATGACACAGCCTGTTCTCGTATTGAGCCAATTTTCAAAATTTGCAAGGAAGCTGTCCCTTCTCTTACATGTGTCAGCGTAGTCAGGACAGTGGAAGGTGAAATGTCTTAAGTGTAGACTCTGAACACACATGCAGTGCTGAGGAGAGGTGGGGTGGGCTCAGTTTTAAAGTACTCCTATGTTGCAATCCCTGAAGCCGGACTTAGCCGGGGTGGCCAGGCCGCCCCGAGATGCTGATTTCTGGCAGTGTCTTTAGCAAGCTAGAGGGCAGCTTCACGCTTTGCTTCTTCACACCGTGGGGTCTGTGTCACGTCCTCTGCCAGCACAGTTTAGCTCCCAGCCGGCTGCTCCCGGCCAGTGATGTAAATGCACCAGCTGCTTCCCCGGAACCAGTCCCCATCCTGCAGGAGGGGCTGGGCCTCTCCTGGCATCAGCCTGCCACTCGCAGCCGCAGCCTCTCCCGGCCGCGGTGGGTCCCTGCGTCCTGCATCTCCTCGTCTGAGAATCAGAGAGCATAATCCTCTTACAGGCCCGTGACTTATCTGAGAGGTTTAATCTATAGACTCCCCGACAGCCTCCTTATGATTTACGATTGTGGGGACATGGCCAGCTTTGCTTAAAGGGGGCTGGCTGATCTGGGCAGCTGACAGCGAGAAGCTGGTCACACTGCTGGGCAATGAAGGCCCTTCTGCTGCTGGTCTTGCCTTGGCTCAGCCCTGCCAACTACGTCGACAACGTGGGCAACCTGTACTTCCTGTACTCCGAGCTGTGAGTCCCCCTGTGTCCCTGCCTGTGTGTGTCTGTGCGCCGGGATGTCGGGTGGGACCAGCCCCTGTTCCGGCCGGTGTATCTGTTTAGAGGAACACATTCCATAGACATTGGAAGCACTTGGACACAACCCTGCTAGCAGTTGAAACCAGCGTGCTTAGCTGTCTGAGGCTTGACAGAAAAAACATCTTTCCGGATTCTGTGCTTTCCCAACAAGACGTTTTTCCCCTCGCTTCTGTGCCAACGCTGCTTGTTTTTTTTTTTTTTTGGTACTTTGCTGCTTCTCAATAAATGTGTCTTCTCTTCCTTCCATAAATAGAACCAAAGAGTGGCTGAGCACAGAGCTTGCATGCACAGATCTCCAGCCTCCGTGGGGCATTGCCCAGAGGAAAGATAACCTGATGTCTAAAAGAGATAAATCCATTTTATTTTTATTTTGGTAATTGCTAAACCTATGGGAAACAGAAAGAACCATGTGACCTCCCATGTTTCCATAGCCTTGATTTAATAATTCTCATTTTGCCACATTTGCTTCATATATTGCATTTTTTATTGAAATGGTCTAGAGTAATTTACAGCCATCATGACATTTCACCTGTAAATATAGTCTATCACTATGCATGTCTGAAAAATGAACACATCTCCCCACATGACCTGTGTCCATTTTATGAGAGGAAATAACTCCTGGCCCCAACCTTTACTGTGATAATTTTCTGGCTGCTTTTGTTAGCTGGCTTTGAAGGGAGATTATAGGCTGATGTGAATGGCTCCTGGCAATCAGGTAAAGGCATGGCTGTGGGTGCCTCTGTGTTCAGAGTGTTTGCAAAAATGTATTCCTCCTTACTTAACCAGACAGGTAGAAATAGCAAGAGTCAGCTTACATGTAAGCTTTGAGTCAGTGGGCAAATGAAAATAAGGCCTCTGTATTAATGGAGTTCATAGAGTGAAAAGCTCAGCTGGTTATACAGACAGTGATGCTGGTCGCCCGGGCCCTTTAGTAATTAGCTAGAGTAACCGATTTGTCCAGCATAGCAGATGCCCCTTGGTAAACAGAGCGAGGTTCTTGAGGCAGATCATTTGTCTTTGGCACTCTACATTTGGGGGTTCTCCCTTATTGGACTGTAACCCCTGCCCACCTCAGATGAGAAGGCTCAAAGAGAAAAAGAAAGTGTCTCCTCAAACCTGAACCGGAGCGTCTCTGGGGAATGCTGACACTGGGAGCTGTTCTCGGTAAATGAGCAGTGGCAGAGATCGTGGAAAGGCTCTTTCCTTCCTCCTGAGGGGTGCTCAGGTTGGAAGTCTGAGGCCAGCCCCATGGTCCTGCCCCTGCCCAGCCCCATGGCCCTCCTCCCTGCCCAGTCCCATGGTCCTCCCCGCTGCCCACCTGCTGTGTCTACAGCCCCATGGTCCTGCCCCTACCCAGCCCCATGGTCCTCCCCGCTGCCCACCTGCTGTGTCTACAGCCCCATGGTCCGCCCCCTGCCCAGCCCCATGGTCCTCCCCGCTGCCCACCTGCTGTGTCTACAGCCCCATGGTCCGCCCCCATGGGGGGCTGGTTCCCCAGGGCTTCCATAACAAATTGCCACATACTGAGTGTTTTAAAGCAACATATTTATTCTGTCTCGGTTCTGGAGTCCAGGAGCTTGAGCCCAGCGGGGCAGTTGGGCAGACATCCTGTGAAGCCTGGAGGGAAGGGTCCTTCCTTGCGTCCTGAGTTTCTGGTGGCTGCAGGTGCTCCGTGCCCTGTGGCTGCACAACTCTACTTCTGCCTCCATCTGCCTGCACATGGCCTCCCCAGAGTCAGCCCAGTTATTTCTGTTTTTCTCCTTGTCTTCTTATCAGGACACTTGTCATTGGATTTCCAGGATGATCCTATCTTGAGATCTTTCACTGGACCTACAAAACCCTTTCCACATAAGGTCATATTCAGAGGTTCTGGATGGACACATTTTGGGGTGGGGGCTACCACTACAGTGACTATCGAGGAGTCTTTCCATTTGGTTACTTTGAGTTTTACAGCCTCATTGTAGGAAGGCTCTTCATACTGCTTAAAAATTTTCTTTTCTACAAGTACATGAATCAAAGGCAACTTTTCTGTTGAATCACTGAGTGTATACAAATAGGCCCTTCTTTCCAAAAGGTGAACTGATCCAGAAAATAAGATGCTAGGGAATTCCCAGGACCGCGTTCCCACATTTGTTACATGGAACCTTCTTAGGAGTGGCCGGTGGCTGCAATGCTTCATGGGAGAATCCCGTGCAGCTGGGACCTGATGCACTGGGGTAATAAGCTGCCCAGTGAGTTAGTGACACGTTTCAGGAACTGGGTGTTCTCTAACAAGCACAGGCAAGAAGAAATTAGGCACGGCACCACCCTCGGTGTTGACAGTCTAATTGACAAGATGAGAGCCATGCCTGTAGGAAATGTGAGCGACGACTCAAGGCAGAAGGGAATCGTTCTCTTAAAAGTAGAGTAGGCAACACGTTGAGAGGAGGTGGAGGTTGTCCACTGTGGTGAAACTGGTCAGGAGAATGACTAGCTGGAGATTTGAGCTGCATCTTGAGGTTGACAGAAAAGCATTAGGCAGCATTGGGGCGGGAGTGGGGGGCGGTAGCAAAAGTATTTTAGGCAGAGTAAATAGCACTGGCAAAAAGGTCAGGGGCTGGCTGTGGTTGCCACCAGAGCTTTGAGAAAAAACCATTCAGAGTGGTAACTAGAACCTGGTCTGGTCAGCAGGGTCCTGCGGGCGAGCAGAGCTCAGGGGGTGTGCGGGGTGTGCCACGCCTCCTCCGTGCCCTGTCCGAGCTGTGGACCCAGTGTCCCTCCTGGGGTTCCCTTTCTCTCTGACATCAACACCCTCTCAGTCAGTTCGAAATTCCATTGCCCTGGGGCCCAGCTGAAACACTGGGACTGGTCCAGTATATAAATGGGTTCAAATTTAGCCTGTGACCCAGAGTTCTGCAACCCCAATGCCTGCAGGAGCCAGGGAGGAATTCTTTACAAATGTGAATCCTGGGCGTAAGACAGGAGGTGGTGAGGTGTAGGAGGCCCCTGTGGGAAATACCTTGGTGATGAGGGATTGGGGAAGGGATTGAACATATTGGCTCTTGTTAAGGAGACATTTGACACCAGGGGTCTCTCGTTAAAGAGCTCGAGACAAGAACACAGTTCCTTGGCAATCTCCACACCTGCGGTGTAAAGAGCCACGGGATCACGTCTATAAATAGCCTCGGGAGCAGTCAGTCGAGGCTGCTGCTGAGATGCTCGCTCCTACTAATGTCGACTGTGACTTCTAAGGTGCTTCGGTACCTGAGTGAGCTGGCACAGCTGCCTGCGTCCAGACAGATAAGTGGGCTGGGCCGGAGACCCAGCATCCCGGCTCCGACTCAGCATCCCGGGCTCCAACAGTGAGGCCTCTGGCCAGCTGCATAATAAAGATATCTATATAAATATATATTTAATTATATACATAATGCCTGATGGTATTTACATTCAATTTAATACAAAACAGAAACACTGTGTGCAATTAGCAGATCATTTCTGCATAGCCGATTTGCAGCTCCTTCTTTAAACGCGTCTGTTATCACCTGTTGCCTTGACCCAGAAAGTGAGTTTGACAGAGCTTTAAGCCGGAATATCTGCGGTCCATAGGTTGGAGGCAGGGAGTCTAGAATTGCTCTCAGAGGCTGCGAACAGGATGCCATAAGGATGAGGTGACAATGATTTCCTCCCCCTCAAAATCGAAAGAGTATCTAGAAAATTGACTTTCAGTGTCAAGGGCAGAAGCATAGGAAGAGCCTTCTCAGCTTTCTGGGCTTATTTACAGCACCCCCCCCCCCATACACACGGGGAGACTTGTAGGGGAAGACCTTAGAACCTAGAGTTCTGAGGACCACCTACATCAAAGGTGGGGGCTGGGTTTGTTTTTCTTTTTTTTCTTTGAGTCTCACTTTGTTACCCTCGGTAGAATGCTGTAGCATCACTGGGTAGAGTGCTATAGCATCATAGCCCACAGCAACCTCAAACTCTTAGGCTCAAGTGATCCTCCTGCCTCGGCCTTCCAAGTACCTGGCACTACCGGCGCCCACGACAATGCCCAGCTAGTGTTTCTATTTTTAGTAGAGTTGGAGTCTTGCTCTTGCTCTTGCTCAGGCTGGTCTTGAACTTCTGAGCTCAAGAGATCCTCCCGCCTTGGCCTCCTAGAGCGCTGGGATTAGAGGCAAGAGC
Organism: Arctocebus calabarensis; assembly: GCA_963573935.1. Taxonomy (NCBI): domain Eukaryota; kingdom Metazoa; phylum Chordata; class Mammalia; order Primates; family Lorisidae; genus Arctocebus; species Arctocebus calabarensis. Next base: position 24,578 of record CAUYON010081153.1, read on the forward strand.
CACCATTCTGCCAGGCCATTTGTATTTTTAAGATGTAGATTCTTGGGTTCTGAATTAACCCTACTAAGATTAGTCTTTGAGGGTGGGGCACATTCCTTTTCATTCTTAACAAGCTCCCCAGCTGGTTTTTATGGGTACTGCAGCATCGTCATTCTAACCGAATGTTAATTCACCCTGGCGTCCCCTCTTGCAAACCGTCACTCCTCTCTCCATGTCCCCTCCGCTCTGGGAATTTTCGGGAACTTTCTTTCTTTTTTTTGGAGACAGACTTATTTTGTCACCCTCTGTAGAGTGCCGTGGCATCACAGCCCACAGCAATCTCACACTTTGGGCTGGAGCAATCCTCTTGCCTCCTGAGTAACTGAGACTACAGGCAACCACGACAACACACAACTATTTTTTGGAGATGGTTGGTCTCAAACGCCTGAGCTCAGGTAATTGGCCGTCTCGGCCTCCTAGAGTGCTAGGATTACAGGCGGGAGCCACCTCGCCTGGCTGGGAACTCACCTGTTTACTCTCCCAGCCAGTTCTTTGGAGAGCTGGAGATGTGCTGGTGTCTCTGCGCCCAGCTTCTGCACAGTTCAAGGGAGAATTAATCAGACGGAATTAAGTGAACTTGGTTCATGGTCCCTCAGTGTTGCGGCTGTGATAAAAAAGACCTGGTCTGGTTTCTGTGCAAGGGACTGTTGACCTTGCTGGCAATGACACAGCTAGCCTCATCTCAGATGCTTCAGGGCATCGCACGAACTTGAATACCTCAGACTGCCATCGCCCTAGTCAGTGATTGCCTGTGGCTTTTGTAATGTTTCTTGAAATATTTAATTTAGCAAAAATCTTAGAAGAAAAGAGTTTAGTGGGATGGTGCTAGAACTGGAGATATATTTTATTCTCCACACACCAAACTCTTGAGCTATTTACAGAAAATAAAGTTTTATCGTCTTTCCTCACCTTGGAAACGTCCAGCTCCCCTCATCACTGAAAATCTCCCCCTTTTTTATCTTATCCCAATGGATGGCATGACCTCATCCTCATCCCGAGCTTTGAGGGTGTGCACGGCTAGTTGGGATCTTGCTTTTCGAAGCAAATAACTGTCTTTCATTTTAGGGATACAATTATCAACAAGGCAGCTAGGCCTGGTCCCTGGAAGGTGACAAGTCCCAGAAACTAGAACTAGCAGCTGTGTGACTTCTTAGGAAGTCAGGAAATGCCAAGCTCTTTCTAACTTAGACTCAGATAAATACTTTTCATTTGTAAGTAGAACCACTGTGAACAATGTTTGTGCCAGAATTGCTACCCCTGTAGAGATAGTAGCTGTAAGTGGGGTGGTTTAGTTTTGTACTCATGGGAGCAAAATGAGTTATTCCAATTTTATAACTTGAATCATTTAGGGCTAGGGGAGGAGCATGTCTCCTGGAAACTGCCAAGAGCAGCAGCAGCTGTGGGCGGCCCTGCGTGCCCTTCCTCTGAACTGGGGTAGGCCCCAGGAGTCAGCCATGGGGCACCCCAAGACCCTTCTGTGAGAACTTACTTAAACCAACCTACAAAACATACCTCTGACAAACTGCGTTGAATTCTGCAACAAAACATTTAGTTCGGGGCTCACCAGCCAGAGAAAGTCTTAGATCAAACCCGGTTGGGCACTGCAGGCTCCCAGGTGAGGAGATGGCTTGCGTTAGTTTTCTCACGTCAAGCCCTGGTCTGGCTTCTCTAGTCCCCTTCCCTAGGTCAAGGCTGTGTGGCCACACTAGGCTTAGCAGCTCCTTTCTCCCTGCCAACTTTAGCCAGATTTGGCTGAGGTGTTGGGCCATGAACCACATGACCTGGGAAAACATATTTTTTAGCACATTAAATACCCCATGAGTTGTATTTAACTCACACTAGTTTTTGACCCCAGGGCTTCATAAAGCATATATAATTCACACATCTCTTTTCCTTGGGTACCTTGGGAGCTGTGTGGGCCCCAGGGGAAAAATTTTTTTTAGTATGGCAGTCAGAGCGTTAAAAAGCGTTAAAAGGTTTGTGCTGATGGAGGACCAGTAGGAAAGTGGACGTTACTGCAGTTGGAGCCTTTCTCTGTGAGAGGAACACAGTGGATAACCTCAGCATCCTCCTCACTTCATTTTCACCGTGTGAACTAATCCCAGCTCTTCTGAAGTTCAAACCAACATGATGTGCTTTATAGATTTGCCAGGGAAGGTTTTCCAAGTAGAGTCTCCAAGAATTTGTTTCTTTCTTGTCAACTTTGAAAGGGAGAAGAAGGGCCACTAATGTCTGGATTTTTTTGTCATATGTTTTGAGCATCTGAAGTCGAGTTTGGATTAGGACCTGAAAGGAAGGAAGTAGAGTTTACAGAGGAAATGGAGTGACGTAGAGAAATCACATTCTAACAGAACGAGGTCCAGTCTCAGGGGCAAAAGCCAAGGCCCATTTTGGTACAGTGACTCTTGAAGCATTTCAGTTGAGCACATGTTTAACCGGGCAATTTTCCTTGAATTTTAGACTTGTGTATGTTGAAGGAAATTGAAGCCGCATGTTCCTGATTCATTTACACTGAACTCATGAAAATGTTGCTTTGTAATGATTCTTTGATGTCCAAAGAGCATGGTGATCCTGTTTCATGGTCTTTTTTTTTTTTTTTTCCTCCTTGAAATTTAGCTAGTTCTTTTTTGCCAGCTGTAAAGCAGCTCCAAACTGTTCACTTTCTGCTCCCAAATGTTCTTCTTCCTAGGAGACTGTCACCCTAGCAAAACCCAGCAAGGGGGTTCAAGTTACTGCTTTGATGCTTAGCAAATTGTGCATGCCTTTCTCGTCATATGACTACATCAGCTGCCTAACAAGCAGAGTGAGATTTCTTTAAAAATCTGCTACTTCTTGTTTGGTTAATTTGTCCATTTTAACTTGCTATAATGGAAAATTCCAAATGATACAGAAGTAGAAGAGTACAATAAATTTCCATGTATATTATACTTACCTTTAGCAATTACAAATTCATGGACGATCTTGTTTCTTCTGTATCTTTTTGAATTGTTTTGAAGCAAATCTCATGTCCTATCATTTCATGTGCAAATATTTTAGCGTTTATCTCTGAAGGATACATTCTTAAGGGATTTGACCACCACACTAATATCACATCAAAAACGAGTACCCATAATTCCTTAGTATAACGTATTCAGTTTGTCTGAATCATGAGCTAAGTAAGATTTTCAGATCGCAATGCATTTCCATGTCTCTCCTTCCTCTTCTTCCTCCTCCACTAATAGAAAGGAGCTCTTGAAGTAAATTTTGAGGAATAGGAGCTTTGGCAAATTCCAAATACTGTGATAGTAACTGAAAAAAAAAAATAAAACAATGATTTAAATTTCCTATCCAAGTTGAGGGAAATGTAAAAAAAAAAGGATATAAAACATAAGCATTGAAGTCCTTATGAATTTAACTGCAGTTTTACCTGAGATGAGCATTTGTGATGACCTTGTGGCCCAGAAGCTTTCAGGGAAACCAAGATAGGGGAGGATCTTCTCCCAGGATGATAATGGCCCATCTTATTTGATCACAACCCTATTATCAATAAAGAGGTTTTCCCATTGCCTGCCATGCATATAGTTGTCTATTAATTGTAGACACGTGTACCCGTAATGCACATATTAATGTATGCTACAGGGTAGCCACAAAACATTTTTAAAGGAAAAGAAAAAAATTACCCCTAGCAGTTCTATCAGAGTCTCGCCACATTCCCCGTGCTCGACTCTTTGGAGACCACTGTGTGAGGAACAGGCTGGCAGGACTCAGGGGTGTCAGGACACAACCTCTTCCAGGTAACAGAGGAAAATTGCTCACTGGCAGTCTGCGGGAAATGGCACACTTGGACGGGCCAAACAACTTGTGGGCAATGAGCACACGTCCTTCTCTCTTACTCGTATTCCCACCCTGCCATCGTCTCTTCTTCCATGTCCCCGTGTGTCCCCCACTCCCTCCTGGCTCTGTCTAGAGCCCGGCTACCCAACGTGCTCACGTTGACACAAAGATGGGTCTGGGGAGGATCCAGCTTTGTCAAACCCGGAATGCTTAGGATTTGCTGAGTCTTCTTTCTTAAGAAAAGATGATAGAATTGTGATTTCACCACTGGTAGGTCCTCTGTCAGGTTCTTGGAAGGGCCCTGGGCATGGCAGGAACCTGGAACTGTAATCGTCACCCTGCCTTCACGAGCTCCAGCGCTGCTTCTCCTGCCCCTCCTCCTCCTCCCTCCTTCCTCCCCTCCTCCTCCTTCCTTCCTTCCCTCCTCCCTTCTATCCCCCCTTTCGGATTCTCATCTATTCCCTATAGGACCAGCTCTGGGAAATCTGGTGCTTTCTATGCCTGCTCCTCCCATGTCTAACTCTTGCCTACCTGGAGCTAAGACAACCTTCTTGATCGCCCATGGCCCTTCCCCTCTCTGCCTTTGTTAACAGCTCTACCCAGAACAGCAAGAGAGGGAGAAGCCAGGGCCTGAGGACATGAGTAAGTTTACTTGTCACCCTGAGAACCATAATCAAGCTCTGCTGGGGTGAGATGACATGGTGATTAAAGGCACATGTGACTTGGCACGGTGACACTTTGGGAGGCTGAGGCAGGAGTTTGAGACCAGCCTGGGCAACCTAGCAGACACCATGTCTCCCCCAAATTAAAAAGTAGCCAAGCATGGTGTGCACATCTGTAGTCCTAGCACCTTAGGAGGCTGGGGCAAGGGGCTCGCTTGAGCCCAGAAGTTTGAGAGTTTGGGGAACTACGATTGTGCCACTGCACTCCAGACTGGGCAACAGCAAGACCCTGATTCTAGAAATAAATTAAGGTACATAATCCAGAGTCAGGCTGATCTCGGTTTCTGTACAGTCTCTGCCTGCTGGGCAACCTTGGGCACATGACTGAACCTCTCTGAGTTTTTCTGACCTGTAAATGAGAATAATACTACCTGCCTCACAGGTGAGTATTAAATAAGATTGTGCAAAGCCTGTGATACAGTTCCTGTACACAGAAACCCCGAACCCTTGTCTGGATTTCATTATCATCAATAATGGGAGTTATGAGAACACGACATCCTTTTCAGTGTCTCTGAAAGCTGGCTACATCTTCAAATTGGTGACACCACGCAGAGACCGTTGGGAGTGTTTTTCTTACTTGGTGATCTGTAAAATAATGGTGTATTGTGAAAGATAGAGTCATTGCTTTGGTGTAATTTGGTAGTAACTAAACTTCATCCACAGTGAGCCTAAGAGGACCAAGAGCAGAAAAGTGGAAGTGCTGGAAGCACAGAGGAGGCAGCAAGTGACTTACCTGAGTGAGGAGGGGGAGCCTGGCCTGGGGCGGGTGTGGACAGTGGGCCCATCTCTCCCGCCATGGCCTGGGGCGGGTGTGGACAGTGGGCCCCGTCTCTCCCGCCATGGCCTGGGGTGGGTGTGGGCAGTGGGCTGGTCTCTCCCGCCAAGCCTGCCTCTCTCAGCTCTGCCCGGCTCCCTCCCCAGAGCCATTACTCCTCCCTTCTGTTTGGCCTTCCCGCTGCACGTCCGAGTTCCCTCTTGCCATCTCTCTCCACCTTCCTCCACCCCCTCCACCTTTGGAGAGGAAGACGGAGCCAGCGTGCAGCTCCGCTGAGGGAGTCTCTGGCCCGGGAACCCTCGTGCTTTGGAGTCTCGGAAGACCAGTCCAGCCGCCCATTAGAGGCTGATATGAAGGAACTGAGGCATAATAATTTACCCAATGACTCAGCCCCTACCAGTCCCAAGGTGTGTGACCTTGAACAAGTCATTTTAGGGGGGAAACAATGATAATGCATTCATTATTTTTATGAAATGTGTCCTCGGGAAACAATAAAATTAGAGCTAATTGTTTAAACCACCAGCTTTATGCAAAGCAAAGACACAAACATAGGTGTGATAAAGTGAGGCGAGTGACCGTTCAGGTGACCCATCTCGGCCTGAGTGTTCACCTGGCTGTGATCAGAGAAGGGTATGGACGTCTTTGACCAGTTTTATACAAATGCACCCTGGGGCCATTTGACGGTAATAAAGCTTTACATGGGGATATGGCGTTCCAAGGGCTTTTCTCTAATTGCAAGGGTTTCATGTACAAAGGATGACAGCCAGGAAACAAGGCAGAGTTCTCTCATGAAACGGTGACAAGCTTTAGCTTGTACTGATGGAAAACGTGGCCTCTGAAGTCACTCAGATCAGAGTTTAGGTTCCAGTGCATCACGGACTGGTTGTGTAACCTTGGATGGATTAATTCCTTCATCTCAGCTATGTTTCAATTTCTCATCCTTAAATCAGAGCACTTAATAGCACCTGCCTCTTGGGGATGAGAATGAAAGATAATACGTATAAAGCACTTAGACACCTGGAACAGTCTAACTGTACTATAAACATTAGTTATGGCTATGAGATAGAAATGCTCTTGTACAAACCACATTGATGAGAAATGCCAAGATTTAATGAGGTTAAGGAAACTCCCCTAGTAGGCACGTCAGCCAGCCTGGATCACAGCTCCTGATTCCAGCACTGCGATTATCCCTGCCCCTGCCACACCCTCTTGTTGCCATGGATACCGACTTTCTGGGGTGTGTTCTGCTTGTTCCAGGTCTTTATAATTCACTGGTGCAGTTTGGGGAGCTGAGATCGATTCTGAACCACAAGAGTAATTGCTTTATAGATTATGCTTTTCTGGGTAGAATATTTGCATAGCTTCTCTGGCCAGCTAAAATGACGCTGAAGACAAAGCTTTCTAGCTTGTACAGTTATTTTTCCACCCAAGTGGGCATGAGAGGAAAGACTGCCAGTGGTCTCAAAGTTGCTCTTTAAAGCGGTCAGCCAAAAACGTTTTTGACTTCATGAGCTAATTGGCGATAGATTCAAGGATCAAAGAGATCCTGTTGCAAATGAATCTGGAATAACCCTTCCCTCTTACATGCCACTGCAGTTTCTATAGAAAAAGCATCTGGGCACCATCAAAAGTGTTAAGTCCTTCCTCTCCTGTGACACAGACACTTCACAGGTTTGAGGTGTCCTCGGGATGTGCAGGTTCAGTTAGTCACCATCACGAGAGTGTGGTGGACTCTCATGCGCCGGTGGCTCTGCCATGTACTGGGTGTATGTCTTGGGCAAATGTCTTAACTTCTCTGGGTTCTGCTAGTCATTGCATCAGCCTCGTGGGGTGTGGTGAAGACTAAATGAGGTCCTGTGTGTGTGCCCCGTACGAGGCCCCCTCTCTTGGCCTCCTTGGGCTCCACTGAGGACAGCAGCTCAGCCACCTCAGGAAATTGCAATCCCTTGAATATCACCAAAGATTTCCTAAACACCCAGGAGGGGCTGATTTCTATAAAAAAAACCCCAAGTCTGCATTAGAGAATTAAAAGATGACAGGATTATGTATGGGGCTCAAAAATTCATCAGGGAGGGGGTGAAGGACAGTAAGAAAAAGTGTTCTCTATAACTCAGGCATTTTCCTCCTTTACAAAATAACCACGGTAGTGGTCAAATGTGGCCAATCTCATTGTTGTTTTGGAGGCAGTGTCACTCAGTCGCCCTGGGTGGAGTGCTGTGGTGTCGTTACAGCTCTCAGCAACCTTGAACTCTTGGGTTCAAGAGATCCTCCTACCTCAGCCTCCAGAGTAGCTGGGACTATAGGTGCCTGCCACCATGCCCAGCCAGTTTTTCTATTTTTAGTAGAGATGGGGTCTCACTCTTGCTCAGGCTGGTCTCAAATTCCTGAGCTCAAGCAATCCACCCTCCTCAGCCTCCCAGAGAGCTGAGATTACAGACACGGGCCACCATGCCCAGCCCCCCTTCAAATTCTTGACTTAACATTTGTTTACCATTTAGCAAAGGCAGGGAATTTCTATTAATAAAAACAGAGCTTTATAGAAACAGACTTGCCTTGTCCAGTGGAATTAAATTAATGTTCTGAAAAAAACTCAGCCAGACGTTTCCCACTTACTGGGAGTTGTTCACCTCTATCCAGTGTTTGGTTGTGTAAGTGTGATCTGCCTCCCAAAATCAGCAATCTCCTGGTCGATGAATTAGTTTACACTTAGATAATATAAACAAAGCACTCACACCTGGGAAGACTATAACTTAATAACAAATACTTGTCAAATGTCTATGAAATTTCAGGCATGCTCTAAGTTCTGGAGATTCTGCAGTAAACTTATGTTCTAGGGAGAAGTGAAGAGGCCAACAGATGGCACATCCAATGGAAACACGTGGCCTGAGATCAGTACAGCAGGGTGAGGAAAGGTTTGTAGAAGATGGCCTTGTGGAGAAAGTGGCATGGAGCAGAGACCAGAAGGAAGCGAGGGGCAGAACCGTAAGACAGCTGAGTCAGGATGAGCCTGCAGGCAGGACAGACAGGCCAGTCTGAGTTGGGAACAAGTTACTGAGCGCAGGATCATGGATTGGCACCAGGCAGCTTGCGAACCATTCATCCTGCCACTTCCACCTGCCTTTCCCCTTTGCTGTATCATTCCTGAAGGGGTTTTGCCTGGTTAGACATCACTCTGGGTCGGGCCATGTGCTCTGAATATAGATTTCAGTGGAATCGCCAAAGCCAATGGCTTCTCTTCTCAGCCCACCCCACCCCCACTCTAGCTCAGTGTAAATTCATGTCTCATTTTCTCATCCCAAATAGTGTCCCCTTCTGGGCTTGTCTCACTTGTTCAGTGAATTCTCTCTCATGGAAGGTGTCTGCGTTTAACCCAATTTATTTATTTTTTTCCCCTCCTCCTCCTGGCTCGTGTCTTCTGCAGCATCCCCCACCTGAGTGTCATCCATAAATCTTGTGACACTTGCTCCTACGTCATCCATCAGGGTGTTGATTCAGATCAATGTGATGGCAGATTGTTAAGACACTTCTGAAACACCTTCCCACAACTGGGCTTAATACCACTTTTGTTTGCGATTTCTAACCACTCTCAGCCCTGCTTTGAATCTTTGGGCTACATAAGGACAATGAAATTGTTTCCAAGACACTGTGTGCTCAGCAAAACCCTCCCCTGACTCGATCCCTGTATGCTTAACCATGATAAGAAGGGTATTGCTGTCTTCAGGATAATCTCATCAGCTTGTTTGTGGTCATTTAAATGCAAATTGTTCTTTATTTATCCCTGGTTTTCTGAGCCCTCAATTTCCCTAGTATTTCTCATTTTTTAAGCCAAAAATTGCATATATCATAGACTAATTTTCACTACCCTTTTCTATTTTCTTTCTACATCACTATCACATGTTGTTGGTGTTTTTTTCAATCTTCTGACATCCCCCTGTGTGCAGAGTAATTTTTCAGAGCGAATTACTCATTTTTACTGCACTATTGTTCAGTAAGCACATTAGTCAAATTCTTTTATTCCCCAGAGCCACTTGTCCTCCAGAGCAGCTGATTTATGCATGTTCTGTTTGCCAGATATTCTTCTACCTGTTTTTTGTCCAAACTTATCTGTAAGTTTATAATTCTCCAAGTTTTCTTTTTCTGCACTTATTAGAAGAGTTTAGCAGTGCAGGGTTTCAGCATTTTCATTTCACTGTGATAGTATTTGCCCCTTCTGCTTGTAGATCTGTGTTCTCTCAAGCTTCTGGGCCTATTTTTTTGCAACTCAGGATGAGCTTACAGATTTTAAAGTGATTGCTAAGTGTAAAGTCTGTTTCAACTCATGTGTACTTCCCTCTGCTGAGCTTAATTGACACAGTCCATTGTCTTGGCCACTCATTATTCTTGTCTCAAGTATACAGAACTGACCCAGTGATCCTAAGAAATTCTGACACATGACTGAATAGCCATAAATTTTTCCATTTGTCATAAAAATATGGTTAGAAACTAGAATAAAAGAATCATGCATTATAAATGTCTTTCAGAACAAATAGCAATGGAATTTGCTGATCAGATCAGCTGTTTAGAAACTACCAAGTTTCTCATCTTCCAAAAGCATTGAACTTTCCACTATATGAATAGTTTGGCACTAGTTATTCACACTTTTCCTTAGAGAAGTAAGTTTTTTTGACCTAGCCTCTTTTTTTGACATGACCTTGCCAAGTCAAGATGATTTGGCAGAGCATTTTGCTGGCATCTATTCAGCTGCTAATGATATCCTAACTCACTTTATACCTCCACCCACCCACTGGAGAATCCTGAAATCATCGAGTACATTCCTGCCATTTATTCTTAGAATTTAATCCCAGGCCCTTATTTTACTACAGACAAATGTTTGACCCCAATAATTGAGAACACTTACATTTGTAACCACTCTGTGCCAAAAGAAAGCTCTGTTTATGATGCAATGACCCTTATTTTTAACAAGCTTTTTTACAAGGTGGCATGGCACTTGGCTTTGGGGTTGATTTGGAACACACTCAGGTGAAGCCTCATTGTCATTTGGAGTTGTTAGCAAGAATTATGTAGTTGCTATGCCATTTTATTTTATTCAGATAGCAGTAGATTTGGATTGATTAACCTCAGCAAAAAGCACTGGAACAACTGAAAAGATTAAATTTCCTGTTCTGATAACCACATGGCCAAGTCATCTTTTGCCATGGATTCCCCGTGCAAGGGCAGCAGAAATTAACTTCTAATTGCAACTGATTACAAAGAGGGAGCAGCCTGGAGGTGGTGGACTCCCCTGTAGCTTACAAGAAACTATTGTCCTGGTCTTCTGAACATATCTGCAGTAAGCAACATCTTTGATAGTGAGAGTCTTAGGTAACAGCAGTCTTGGTACTTAAACTAATGTATACACACACTTTAAAAAACATCAGAGCAGGGATTTAACAAGTTAGAACTCAATCTTTGTCTGTAAATGATGTTCATAATATTCTTGTGAATCATGTGCTCATGTTATCAGAGGAGGAATTTCAAAGTTCTAAAATCTTTCTAAAGTCCTAAAAGTCTTACACATAAACAAGTCACATGAAAAGGAGAAAGTAGGGAACATCTGAGCATTTTATCAGCCCAGCCATGACTCAGTAGGCAATTGTCTATATGCCTACTATTCCTTTTAGAGAAAGAGAGTAAAATAACGTCCCCGTTTCTCAAGATCCTGCCTGATTAGAGCACCAGAGGGCAGGACATGGTGCTGGCGGTCGTCTGGGAAAGAGACACACGGGCATTCCTCTACCCTGGCTTGAGCACCCTGCAGCCCCAGTTGGCCGTGGCCCTCATGCCATGTTTGGTGGCAGAGGAGGCCCTTGACTGGTGTGGCTACTGTAAGGCCCCTTGAGCTCCTTTGATGTCATGGGGTGATTAACAATTTTCATCCGGAATTCAGATGAAACTTCAAGTGAAAAAAATCAAAACCAAAATCTTTAAAACATAGTCAACCCTTGAAATTGACTTCACTTGCAGTGGGATCAAGTTGATTTTGCCCTCTGGACTTAGATCCCCTTCAGCCTGTCGGATCTCCTGGACTTGGCCTGTGAACCTGTCCGTGCCGGAGCTCACTGGCCACCTGGCATGTGAGCCTATCCCTGGGAGCTCACTAGCTGCCTGGCTTGCCCCCTCTGGTCACTTCCAGAAGTGGCAGAACACATTATCCCTGTTGAAGGTCTTCAGTTAACTTTGTTTTTTCCTCTTCCCCCAAAGGACTCTTGTTGCAATGTGTTCACGTTCAGCCTTTCCAGGCCATGAGAACATTGAGACCAGACACTTTCTATGTGGTGTCCCCAGAGAGCTGAACACCTGTGAGTTTGAAGGACCCATTAGTCACTGCCTGAGTCACAGATGAATCAAGGGAAACCCAGGCTGCACGGGGAAGAGCTTTCATTAAACACATGCAGGACACAGGCTTAAGACACAAAACACAAGTGGATTGACTCCAAGTTTTCCAAAATTGAGGGCCTACTCAGCTGAATTGTACCAGAAGTACCACTGAGTGGCTTTTCAGAGACGATGCCCTGGTTTACCTGGAAAACAAGCAGGAGCCCCCGTCTCCTGCCTCCTCCCTGCATTGTCCTGCAGTTCACTGGAGTTCCAAATGCTGCCGAACCTTACAAGGAAAGCTGTTCCAGGCAGCAAAAGATCCTGATGCTTCTTGTCTGGCCTCTTAGGCTTGAAGAAGAGGGTCCTTCTCAATACAGTGGTTCTATGGCTGGTCCAGTGGAAAAGGGTGCAGATAAAACCGACCCTGTGGAGCCACATCTGGGAACGATTGAGATGCCCACCCTTTGGGCCGTGTATCTTATACACCTTTCTCTGGGTTCTGGATTCTGTGCTTGGGAGCGAGTTTTGGTGGCATTTAGGGGATTTTGGTTTCTTTTTATGAGATATTTGCATTTAGCTAATGGCAGATTGAAACCACTTGCTGTGCAAATATTTTTACATACTTTATGTTCCCAAATATTTCATATTCAGAATAAGCAAAATTAGAGAAGAAACTACCACAGTAGCCAAGGGCCCCTGACCTTAGGATACATCATCTTCCACGAGGGTGGGGGATGGGCACAGCTCGCTCAGCTCACTGGCCACCCCATATCATCTCCTGAAAAAGAAGGAACTGGATGGACCAGGCTGTGTATTTTATGAGGAAAAGGAGTGACACTCACTGACAACCGTGAGTGACAAAGACTTCCTCCTCCTTGGCTGTGTTACAGGGTGTAGTTTGGGTTGGCACCTGCAGAACTCGGGGTGCAGGCTAGTGACAAATAGGAAGTAAGTACAAAGCAAGGAGCCCAGGGCTGTCCCCCTGGGGCTCCTGGCACATGGAGGGGCTCACAGTTTGGCACAGAGAGCCCTGTGTTGGTGCAGAGCAGGGCTGGAGTCGATGGAGAGATGGGAAGAGTGAGGGAATACTAGAACACAAAAGTGACCACTTCTTGATCCTTTGTGACAACCTATCTGTGTGTGTGTGTGTGTGTTGCTATAACAGGAATAAAGCTAATCTGTTTTCCAAAGAACCTGCATCTGGACGCCTGTGGATAGAACCACTCTAATTTCCCTCCCTCTCCACCCATGAGCAAAGCTAGACACAAAACTTGGTCCTCAAACAAAAGATTCAATTAAGAAAGGGTGGACCCAAGTCTGTTGTCACTCAGGACTTCAAGGGTGTTGTTTACCATTTCAAAGCATTTATGGGCATGCTCATAATTCCTTTATAATTTGCTGGTCATTTGACTCTATAAAAAGTGCCACTGTCCACCCTTTTTATTAATACATCCCCTTTTATTGTATGTGCTAAGGCAAATTCATTTTGGGAAAATCAGTACATAACCCCCTACTACCACCTTAAAAGTCAAAGAAGAGAGAACTAGAGGTCATTCTTTTCACCTAATGACCTGCCAAATGGCTCAAGTTATAAATAAAGCCATAAACAAAAAGGTAGATTTCCGTAAGGGGTCAGAAAAGGATCGTGTTCACACCATGTCAGAGATATTTGGATTTTGCTACCAATAGAGAAAATGAAGATCCTGGGTGGGAGCAGAAAGTCCCCATCGATGTTGATATTTCTATCGCCGTCTGATAGGGGCAGGTGGTATGGTATGGGAACACCTTTTGTGTTGTTTTTTAATCAAGTCACTGCATCATTAGGCCTAGAATTTAGAGTAGGAACTAATTATAGGGAAACAAAGGAGTGTTTTGTTATGAACGTTTTGTACTTCCTCAGTGTAATAAAAGTCTCAAGAGGCATTTAGAGTGTTTATTGGAGGAAGCTGTGTCACCCTGGTATCTGCAGAACTCTTTATAAAGAAGTGATGTGGGAATGGAAACCCCAGACAGGAACGCGGAGGCCTTGAGATCTAATCCAGAGTTGGTAAGTCAGGACTGTCAAACACATTTTTGTGGAACATATCGTGTCCTAGGACAAGGGTGTGGGAGGAAGTGGAAACCTTTTTAGGTCAGGAGTTGCTGGTGGTCTAGGCACCACTCCTACATACATTTCTTGATATTCCACTGAGGGCCATTTTCGTAAGAGTTCCTCTGGGGACAGCTTCAGTGGCTACAGCCTCTGTGTCAGGAGTCACCTGCTGAAGGGGGCGTTAGTAAGGATCTGTCTGTCTGCACAGGGCGATGGGAAGCTTCAGGCACAGGAGGAAACCAGAAACCGTTTTCCAGGCGATCCCATTGGGAGGCTATTTGACTTGCACTGGAGGATACAGAAGGTGATTTCATAGTAGGGGCTTTGTGTTTCTGTAGAAATGGCCTTAGTTACTATCCCATTTCTTCCTGTTAAGTAAGGAAAACCATGCTAGTTATTTAGAATAAGGAATAAAACAATGAAAACACATGGATGGGGTCAGGGTCCCTAAAGACCTTTCAGAAGTACTGACCTTGGCTCAGTCTAATACTTACTTGCTATCTGAGCTTCATCTATAAATGAGGGTGGTGGTACTTCTGTCGACAGTTACCAAGTGTTTTACCAAAGGCAGAAGGAACATTAGTGAGAGTCGCACGTGCTCATGAGCTGTGCAGTGGATTCCCGACAGCTGGCAGAGGAGCCAAGGGAGAAGCCCAAAGGATACGAAGGACTGGGGAGTCCTGACGAACGTACAGCCATGGGCTGACCACTGAGCCAAGAAACCCAACTGTTTCCCTGCCTCTCATCTTTCTGCATCTTATTCCAATCTGTATCAACCAGTGCAGTGGTTTTTATAATCAATAGTAATGTTTACATGAGAACATTAGTGCAAAGTTGTTAAGCATTCATCAACAAGCTAGAGTAATAAAATCTAATGCAAATAATGTTGTTCAATTTCATTACAATGTAATGAGCCAATTTGTTTTACTGAATTGATTTCTTATGTGACCTTATAGCTAAGCAGAATAATATAAAGTTTGCTATTTTGGGCGGAGAGGGGATATTTCACTTGTGACATCAAGATTTAGGTTTCGTGTCATGGAAATATTAATAATAATGTTTGCAAAAATCAAATTTGCAAAAAGAGCAAGAGTCATGCCTAAAGCAACCAAGCCTGGTCTCAGTTGTCTATGGGGTCTACGTAACCTAATTAAATACACTTAGTGTGCAATGGAATCAGCAACATTGTCAGGTCTTATACAACTTTCATATATCCTTGGTTCCTTTTTAAAAAAGGTCTAAACCTTTAATGTAAAAGAAAAGACTGCTTCTGTTTCTCTTCTGATTTCTACAGCCATGAGGAGTCATAAATACTTCTGGAAAATGGCAAGCTCCTTCCAACAACTTCATGATTTATAGAAAAACATTTTCATCTTAACAGATCACTGCCACTAATTTCTTTCTACCTACAAGCAATCATTTCTTTCTGTTGTAATTATTTACAAGGCCCTTTCTCAAACATTCTCTCAGTTACCCAAACTTTATCCACACAAGGCAGTGAGTCAGGTCAAATGTTATTATAGCCCAGGACACCAAGGTCCCAGACACAGCAGCCTCGCCAAAGTGGGTGGCCGCTAAGTAGAGAGATGAAAAGGACACAAAAGCTTTGGCTCCTGAGCGTGGCAGATAGTTGAGATGTTTCTCCTGAACTTTTTCACACCTTTCCTCAAAGACAAACAGGTTCTGTTGCCCACCAAGTGTCCAGAATGCCCCACCTAAAATTAACCGCTCTTCTCCCCTTTACCAACTTACGACGCTCAAGGGACCCTCCCCAGGAGCGCAGTCCACTTGTAAAAAGGACCCCAGATACTCCTGAAGAGCCGTGCTGACCCAACTGTGAAGGCGGTGGTGGGTGCTTAGCGGTGAGGTGGCGTTTCTAGGCTCATTTGTGCAGCTTTCCTGGCTTGCGATTGGAGTAGCCGGCCCTGTGCTTGCTCCGCGCACAGTGCCATTCTAACAGTCCTGTTCCAAGTCTTGTGGGTCTTCCGGGGGATGAGACTGTGCAGCTGGCCGTGACCGTCTTCAGTGCTGATGCTCTTGGTGCGTCCACCTCTGCCTCAGCAGCCTGACGTGGCAGCGGGCTGCCCGGGCATCCTGGGTAGAGTTCTTTGAGACGGGATCCTGCCCTGTGGTCATCTAGGCCGGACTGCAAGGGTGCAATCGTGGCTCACCGTAGACCTTCAAACCCTGGGCTCAAGCAATCCTCCTGCCTCAGCCTCCTGAGTAGCTGAACAACAGGTTCACACCATAGCGCCTGGCTGATTTTTTTTTTTTAGAGACAGAGTCTCACTTTTGTCACCCTCAATACAGTGCCATGGTGTCACAGCTCACGGCAACCTCAAACTCTTGGGCGTAAGCGATTCTCTTGCCTCAGCCTCCCAAGTAGCTGGGACTGCAGGCGCCACCACAATGCTTGGCTATTTTTTGTTGCAGTTTGACCAGGGCCGGATTCGAACCTAACACCTAAGGTATATGGGGCCGGCGGCCTACCCACTGAGCCACAGACACCGCTCCTCCTGGCTGATTTTTCAATTTTTTGTAGATACAGAGTTTTTATTTTCCAGGGCGGTCTTGAACTCCTCGTGGCCTCAAGCAGTCCCCACACCCTGCTCTCCCAAAGTGCTGGGACGGGTGTGAAGCACTGTGCCTGCCCAGGGCAGAGGTTCTTCAACCTTACCGTGCGTTGGAATGATCTGAGGAGCTTGTGAAAACAGGTACTTAGCAGCCCTCTCGCCCATGGAGCGGTCAGTCGCCTGGCGCTCTTGACACTCTGGACCAGAGGACTCTTTGTGAGTGCTTTTCCCGTGCTCCCCTGGCCTCTCCCTGCCCACTAAACACCATAGTACCTCCCAGGCTGTGGCAGTCAAAAATGTCCCCAGATATTATCAAACGTTTCTCGGGGGACCAAGAATTCCTGAGGGGAGCGGCCCTGCATTCTGTTCTTAACAGGCCCCTCGGGGAGTCGGAGTCTCTTGTGGGCCCTGTTGGGCCTTTCCTCCTTTTCAACACCCCCGGGTTTCAGGTGGCCTGGCAGGTTCCAGTGGTCTGAAAAGCTGTAGCTCAATTCTCCCCTTCCCGGCCGGGCCCTGGTGCTGCCCAGAATCAGGCCATGTGCTCAGCGTGGCCCTCTCTCAGCCCCCAGGGAGCACATGTGCTGAATCACAGGGTCCTTTGGTTGTGTAACTTCAGGAAAACACCAAATAGCCTGCCGAGATGGGATCTTTGGAGGCATCAGCCCAGCAGACTCCTGGAGGGGGAAGGATCTGGAGCAGACGATGCTGCACAGAGGAGGGTTCCCGAGGGAGGCTGGACCTGCACCACCCTCAGGTGAGGCGGCCTCCAGCAGAGACTGTCACCCTCTGTCCTGCAGGAGCACGAGTGAGCTGAGCGCTTTCCGGAATTCTTTTGTTTAGTCTGACTCCTGTGGTTGCAGCTCCCTCTCCAAACAGTCATACTGGGCGTTGTCGTCCAGTTGGCCTGAGGAGACTCTCCTACGGGATCTCCCAAAGGGGCGGGTTCTGGACAGCTCTGCATTCAAGAGCGAAGGCCCTTCTCTGAGGTCCTGGCAGTAAACTGTGTTGTTTAAAGTCAGTCTGGATGCCGGGTGGCAGCACCAGGCTCCGGGGCTCCCAGTGGTGCCAGCAGGCGTCTTCTCCAAGTGGACGTGGAGGACAATAATGGGGTTTGTGTCTTTGGTCCACCCGTTTCTTCATACCCGAAGCCCTTGCTCAGTTACACTTAGAAATAATGTCTTTATTTGCTTCTGATTGGAAGAAGAGATGCCTGGGATCTCTTGACTCAGAAGAGATGCCTGAGATCTCTTGACTCAGAAAGAAGAGATGC
The DNA here is from genome assembly GCA_963573935.1 of Arctocebus calabarensis. Lineage (NCBI taxonomy): Eukaryota > Metazoa > Chordata > Mammalia > Primates > Lorisidae > Arctocebus > Arctocebus calabarensis. The sequence goes on from CAUYON010081153.1 coordinate 42,219, forward strand.
CTGAGATGTGAACTTGTGGCTTGTGTATTTCCTTTTTTTTTTTCTTTTTCTAAATTTCAGGTTAATGTGAGGGCTCAGAAGATTAAGGTACAATGTCTGCATTTGTTAGTAAGGCCCCTGTTGTAGTGGTGCCCCACCCCCAGGAAGGGCAGCCTGTGCCCTTACCTTGTGCCCATTAGCTGGGAGCCCACCAGGCCCCTCCCTGCCCCCACACCCGTGCCCCTTCCCTCTCCCTCCTCCTCCCCCAACTTGAATTAAATTGAGTTTTTCTCTTGTGTGGGCATGTGTTAATTCCTCTACTGGCTTCATATTAATAATGAGTACGTTGGATACTTGCTTTTCTATTCTCGTGACACTTTACTAAAGAGAATGTTCTCCAACCCTTTGTATTCCTTACAGGAGCACCAGAGCCCGTTAACGCCCTTCTAGTAGAAAGAGCAACTGAGTCAGCTAGTAGTTTCCAGGTCCCAAAGAAGCCACACTGTGTCTATACCCTAAATATTCCTGGAGAGAGAGAAATAAATACGTCCCCATAGTGGTGGTGTGTTAGAACAAAGAACACCACCACCTGAGTCTGGAAGAACTTGTCCTAAGATCTCTCTTAGAACTCTGAGTGTTAATTGTGGTCCAATGTCAGGGAAATTATGTGCAGAAATTGTGGTGTCCCGGCAGTTTGGTTCAAACGTGCTGGAGACGTGGGGCCTTCCAGCCTCGCACTCAGTCCGTGCTCACAGTTTACACAGTGACCGGGTCCATCCTCCGTCTTTACGTCCACCCCAGCTTATATGTTTACATGTGGAGCAGCATCAGAGCGGGCGAAACCTAACAACTCATTTCAAGCTAAAATAATTTATACTAAAAACATTTTGAAAGCTAAACATTGTCCTAACCACTGTCTGTTTCCGTGGGTCTCATCCAGGGAGCTGGGGGTGTAGACTTTGAGATGGACAGTGTCTGAGCCAGAACGAGATGTAGAATTTTAGGGCTGGTCTTCTTTAGTGGACTGAGAGGTTGTCCGGTCAAGGCCTTTCACTTTACAGATGAGGAGACTGAGGCCTGAGAACTTAAGTGGTTTGTTTCAGTGAACACAGTGAGCGGATACAGAAAAAGAACAAGTGACATACCTTCTTAATTTCTGACCTGGTTTTCTGTTAACTGCAGAATTCTGTTGCCCACAAAGTGTTTTTCCTACTTAATATCCATAGCACCTGCCAGGCAAAAGGAAACAAAAATTCTCAGTTGAGACCAGTTGAGTTTAACTTACAAGGAGCAAGCAAGTAGCCATGTGTGTGTGCACGTGTGTGCGCATGTGTGTGCACATGTGTGTGCATGTATGTGTGCATGCACGTGTGTGTATTGTATATGTGTATGTCTGTGTATATGTATGTGTGTGCACACGTGTGTGTATGTGCATATGTGTATATGTCGGTGTGCTCATACGTGTGTGCATGAGTATATGTGTGTGCACATGTGCGTGTATGTGCGTGCATGTGTGTGTGCGTGTGCTCATACACGTGTGTGTATGTGAGTGTGCATGTGTGCATGGGGGCAGGAGGGAACAGTTCCCTCGGGCCGCATTAACAAAATGCCACAGAACTCATTTCCTTATAGTTCTGGGGTCCAAGACTGAGGTGTTGGCAGTGCTGGTTTTTTTCCGAGGGCCACACTGGAAGGATCTGTCCTGGGCCCCTCTCCTGGGCTCACAGGGGCCCCTCCTCCCCCGGCTTCACTGGTCTTCGCTCTGTACCTTTCCATGTTTTAACGTGGAAGGACACCTTCCTGTAAGGTCCCATCATGTTAGATTAGGGGCCACCCCAGTCACCTCATTTAACCTTAATTACCTCTTTAAAAACCCTCCCTCCAAATACAGCCGTGTTCTGAGGTACTAGGGGTTAGGATTTCAACGTATGAATAGGAGTGGGTGCGGTGTGGTCCACACGTGGTGTGCACACGTGCACATCTCAGAGAACCAGAGAGAAAGAGGGAGGAGAGAGAGGACGTGGGCGCAACCGAGAGCCGCCTCGGGCCTGCAGGGAGGCCTGTTCATTTCGTGCCGTGGCCTTGGCAGAAGGTTCACCGGGAAAGAGAAGAAATAAAGGGAGAGAAGTGAGGCTTCTCCCTGGATAAGAACCTGGACCCTTGGGACTCCCTAGTGTTGTCTGACAGGCCTGGGGGACTCGAGCTTGGTGCTGCCAGTCCTCCAAGACCGTGGGACGGGGCCAGAACATCAGGGCTGAGATAGGTAGTTTGGTTTGTAATTAGGTTACCTAGTAAGTAGGTGGAGGGGATTATAAAATCTAGCCCTGTGCCATCCAGCGTGGTGACAGCTAGCCCCATGTGGCTAATGAGCACTTGAAATGCGGCTCTTTTTTAAAGAGACTGGGTCTTTTCAGCTGTCACCCAAGGTGGAGAATAGTGGTACATTTATAGCTCACTGCAGCCCTGAACTCCTGGGCTCAAGCAATCGTCCTGTTTCAGCCTCCTGAGTATCTGGGACTATGTGCCACGTTTTTTGTGCTATTTTTTCTTTTTCCCTGATAGAGACAGGGTCTCCCTATGTTGCCTAGGAGGGTCTTGAACTCCTGGCCTCAGGCATTTCTCCCACTTCAGCCTCCCTAAGTGCTGGGATTGAGAATTGAGATGTGCTGCAAATGTGAAACACACAGTGGGTTTAAAGGACTTGGTATGAAAAAAAGAATATAAAATATCCCAATTTCAATTATACGTTGAAATGGTAAATTTAACATCAGATTAAGTTAAATAGTATATGTAATATTTAAATATTAAATATTATATATAATATTTAAATATTAAATATTATATATAATATTTAAATATTAAATATTAATTTTACCATTTTTCTTTTGTTTTATGTAATATGATTACAAGAATATTTAAAATACCTATGTGGCTTTCATTGCGTTTCTGCTGGACAGTTCTGTGCCTCCACAGACTGTGCAGAGCCCCAAGGATTGAATGGACTTAGGCTCCTGCTGTTTTGAAAGGATGGAAACTAGATGTATATGTATGTAATTTTGTATCTTACATTTTTTATTTAATTTTTGTTTAATTATTTGTTTTTTATTTATAATCGTTTCCATTTTGTTTCTTATTCTCTACAAATATTTTAATATTGTAGGGCAGAATTTTTCCAACATACAGAAAAGTAGATAGAGTGGTCCAGGCACAGTGGCTCACACCTGGAATCCCAGCACTCTGAGAGGCCAAAGTGGGTGGATTGCCTGAGCTCACAAGTTCAAGGCCAGCCTGAGCTAGAACAAGACCCCATCTCTAAAAATGGCCGGGCATTGTGTCTGGCGCCTGTAGTCCCAGCTACTTGGGAGGCTGAGGCAAGAGAATAACTTGAGCCCAAGAGACTGAGGTTGCTGTGAGCTGTGACGCCACAACATTCTACCAGAGGCAACAAAGTGAGACTCTGTCTCAAAAGAAAAAAAGTAGAGTGAATAATATAATGAGCCCCACATATACATCTACCAGTTGTAACAATGATCAACATTTTATAATTTTATTTCATCCCCTGCCTGTCCTTTTCCAGGAGAATTTAAACTCAAGACACTATGTAATTTCACCCTAAAATATTCAACAGAAAGTATAGTTTAAGTAGGCTGCGTAGTGATTTCCTGGGAGGCATGTCATAATTGAGCAAACCTATTCCCTGGACATGGGACATTTACTTAGACATGGACTTAAGTTTTCAAATTTTCACTATCTTGGCTGGGCACAGTGGCTCATGCCTATGATCCTAGTACTCTGGAGGCCGAGGTGAGTGGATCTCTTGAACGCAGGAGTTCCAGCCCAGCTTGAGCAAGAGTGAGACTCCGTCTCTACTCAAAATAGAAAACCTCACTGGGCTCTGTGATGAGTGACTATGGTCCCAGCTACTTGGGAGGCTCAGGCTAGAGAATCGCTTGAGCCCAGGACTTGGAGGTTGCTGTGAGCTCTGATGATGCCACGGCACTCTACCCACGGCGACAGAGTGAGACTCTGTCTCAAAAATGAATAAATAAATAAATGTGCCTTTTTTAAATATGTCAATTTAAAAAAGAAAATTTTCACTATTCTAAATAATTTATGGTAAACACATTTTAGTATAAACCTCTATACTTTTAGGCTGAATTATTAGAAGCAGAATTACTGATTTAAAGTAGGAGACTTTAAAAATACCCATACATACCCCAAATTGCTTTCTAAAAATTTACACTCCTACCATTAGCTTTTATGGAAAGTGTTTCACTTAAGATCCTTCCTCTAGGAATGGATATTACATTGCTGACTTACTCTTAAAAATATTATCTCAGTCTTTCTTTAATTATAACATTGTGCTTCTTTAATTACAAGTAAGGTTGAACAATTTTCTTATGTTTCATTTGGAATGTACATTTCTTCAATATTTCCTAGTCCTTTTTCTTGACTTTTTTGGTGATTTTAATATTTTTTATGTGAAAGATATTAATTCTTTGATTATACGTATTATAATTACACTTTCCCTTATCATTAGTCTTTTAATTTTACTTACTCTTTCTGTATAATTTTAAACACGATTTAAAGACGATCTGGAATGTTTGGAAAATAGTAGAGCACAGCAGTATCTTATAGCCACCTTGCTCTGACACAACCATGGTTCTCTAGTTTTGAGTGTGAAGGGAAACATTTTTACATAATTGCAATCAGGTTATTATTTCTGATGGAGAAAAAGTTAATTGTACTTTATTAACCATATCACACTTTACCTCTTCTATTTCTTTGAAGAGTAGCATGTTTTTGTGTATGTTTAGGTCTTGAAAATACTCACTGCATTTTCCTCTGGTCTCATAGCATCTTCCCAGTCCCATTAATCTTACTCTCTTTACCCTTCTGGGAATGAGGCAAGCTTTCTCAAGACTGGGCTTGCCCTGTGGTGGTGGATGTTCATTCCCTTGGCCGTGATCGCTGTGCCCTTAGGGGTCAGGCCAATGCTGCCCCTAAACCACAGGTGCTGAGTCAGCTACACCCGGCCCAGCCCCACTCTCCAGTGGAGCTCTGCCATGCCGGGGCGGCAGCAACTGCCCCCTGGTTTTCTCGTGCTCTGGGAGCTCAGTATGTCCACGGAACTGTCAAGTGCATGCTTGCCCTGGCCCCAGGGTTGCCCTGCCTCTGCCAACAGAGCTTCGTGCTTTACCAGTGGACTCTCCCAGGACGGCATGTGCCACCATCACCCCCTCTCCCTCCATTCTCTTCTCTCCTGGGCATTGTGATTTCTATATGAATATAGAAATATATGAGTCTGATACTGATAGCTTGGTTGCCTTTAAAGCATCAGCTGCATTACCCAATTTTCCAGCTGGAATGATGTGTAGGTCTCAGGACGAGAGACTTAAAAGCCTGGTCTTTCTCTGCCTCAGCCCGCCCTGCCCTGGGCAGATGCTGTCCTGTGTCTGAGTCGGGACCTGGGGGCAGTCGGGACCTATTGGGGCTTCTCAGTTCAGCTCCACTGCCCTTCTCTTCTAGTTCATTGCCTAAGTTTTGGTTCTCTGTGTTTTCTGCGTTAAAGGGAGAGGCTGGCAGGTGTTGATCAGAACTCATAAGCTACAAGTGCCAATAATCTGGCAAAGACAGAACAGTGCATGAGCTGAAAGACTCCAGACACCTCTGGAGCCTGGGACTCCCTCAATTCGGCTTCCTCTCCATGTGCAATTCTCCTTTCCTGTGATGGCTTGTTTCATTTTGTTTTGTTTTTTGAGACAGAGTCCCACTCTGTACCATGGGTAGAGTGCCATGATGTCACAGCTCATCACAACCTCAAACTGTTGGACTCAAGGGACCCCTTGTCTCAGCCTCCCAAGTAGCTGGAACTATAGGTGCCCACCACCACATGCAGCTATTTTTTTTTTCTATTTTATTAGGGAGGGGTCTCACTTTTGCTCAGGCTGGTCTCCAACTCCTGACCTCAGGTGATCCACCCACCTCGGCCTCCCAGAGTCCTAGGACTACAGGCGTGAGCCACTGTGCTCAGCCTGGGATGGCTTTTTTCACAGGGAGCCTCTTCCCACAAACAGACATGTTCCCAACAATGATGGAGCTGACGTGGGTCACGTGTCTATTTCAGACGTGGTGCCACCAGAGCAGATAAAGCCAGCCAGTTTGTGTAGGCCAGCTTTGTTCACTAATCTTTTCCCACTAGGTGGAATAAAAATATGTAAAAATTTGCATTCACTAAAATTCTTATCTCAGCTTATGAAGAAAAAAATGAAGAAGTTGACTGGTGCTGGGAATAGAGAGTAAAATTTTTAGTTCCCAGTGATATAATTCACTTGTAATAAATGTCTGTGCACACAAGCTTGAGTTGGTGTTTTTGTTTTTCGGTGTAGGAGAGACTATGAAACCCAACTTGACCCAGCATATATTTGGTCTCCTACTCAAGTGTCTTCCACCCCTCATTAGGTTTCATTTTCTATGTAGCATAACAATTGCATACCTCACAAAAAGGAATTTGCTCTGTATTTTGGTTCCACAAACATGGGGCCTTCTAGGGAGCCAGATGCTGGAGATATTAGACGCTCACAGTTTAACCATTGAGATGGACAAATTTACAACCAAATACCAGAGGTTTAAAAGTTTCAAAAAAAGAGAGAATCACTTTACTCTCAGGCTAAAGAAAGGCTTTTAAGCAAGAGTGAGACCCTGTCTCTAAAAATGGCAGGGCGTTGTGGCAGGTTCCTGTAGTCCCAGCTACTCAGGAGGCTGAGGCAAGAGGATTGCTGGAGCCCAGGAGTTTGAGGTTGCTGTGAGCGGTGATGCCGCGGCACTCTACCGAGAGCAAAAGAAAAGAAAAGAAAAAGAAATACCTTTAAGCTGCTGGTGAGGATCTGAAGTAGCTTTGTGTTGAACAGAGAAAAGAGAGAGGGCGTTTGAAGCAGGTAGGAGAGCAGACAGGAGGGCAGACATCGGTGCGGCCCGAGGGCGGCAGCAGTCAGCACAGGGATTTGTTCCTACTTTTTCTTCACCAGCTGCTTGGCCAATAGTTTTCACGGGGCTTTCAGATTTCTCCCCCAAAGTAGTCATTTTGATAAAAGTTGCACTTGTCGGTTACAGCTACTTCTGTGGTACCAGGGATGGGTTAGTAATTCAGACATGAGAAGTCAGGACTGTGGAAATGTTTCGGAAGTAGCTGTCACCTCTCACTGACATAGTAACCAATACTCATCATTTTAGGTCAACATTTATAAATTCCCCAGACTGGATTTCTGATATTAAGATGGGGATGGATGTTTAAGAACATGTGCGGTGACCAGCGTGCCCAGTGATGGGGTGTCTTGTTTGTTTTCATGCTACCATTGATTAGAAGAGGTTTCCTGTTGAACATGACTTACATTGTCCTGGAGTCTTTATGAAATATTTTATTTTCAAGACAGTCCCCAAAACATACTATAATGCTTTTCCTTAAGGCAAAGGCTTCCAGACAAATGACCTGCATTTAAAAAAAAATTAAGCGTCAATAACCATGTGATTGTTTTCATTAAACAGTAATTAGATACTGGAAATTTGCAGAGTCCAATTTGCAAATTAGCACTTTGCCCATTTTATTTAAATGACAGGGTATAGACTAGCAGTGCTCAGGTAGTATTTCCTTTAAAATGTGACTGAGCGCACAAAGAATTTCATTATTTCAGCCATCAGCCCAGCTTGCCTGCACCTCCCCCGACCCCTCCAGACACAGCCCTTCCTGCCTCTGGAGGACTCTCCCTGAAAGGGAGATGTTTCAGCCGCAGGATAATAGCGTTGCCTATGGTGTCTTTGATCTAAAAAGAACCTTTTGTGATTGTGTCTGCCTTTACGAATTGTGAACCCATGAGCTATTTCCATCTACCAACCTGACAGTTGGCAGGTGGTGACCAGCGAACTTTGCCGACTGAGGAACAGAAACATTTCTAAGATCTGTGCAGATCAGAATCGAGTTGGAATTGCAGGCAGGAAGCCAGGTGTCTCTGATCTGTGTTGTTAGCCAGATGAGCCAGGTTGGGCTGAGAGGAGGGAACCGCAGAAGTCCAAGTGAGGAGCTCGGGAGACTTAGTTTCCGACCTCCTGGTTTACCAGCTGTGTGACTTGGGGCAAGTGGCAGAGCTTTTACTGAGTTTGTAGCACCTGAACAAAGGGCGGTCACAGCCCACGCTGAGTAGCTGTGGGAGTCCTAAACAAGAACAGGAGAACGTCCAGGGTACGTGAAGGCCCTGTGGCTGGAAAGGGCTATCAAGTGCAGACTACCGCTATTTTTTCCCAATACAAAAGAGTTTTCTGGAGTCTTCGAAATCAAGCATAAATCCCCATCTCTACACTCTAAGACCCTCTACACAAGACTTCCTTCAGATCATGTGTAAATTGGAGAAGCACTCCCTTGGCAAGTAGACACAGCTTTTTTGCAAAGAAAGGGCCCCTTCCTTTTGGCACATCCGCCCCTTGCTGGCACGTGTTTTAGAAAGCAGAGCCCTGACCAGCTGTCAGTTGAGCAGCTTGTGCAGGACCCAAACAACTCAACTATGTTTATTTCCCCTAAACTTTCCTTGCAGTCTCTTCAGAAATACAATTAACTTCCTAGAAATTGATTGAGTCCTGGTGGTAACAGTGACTGCTGAGACGAGTGTAAGCTGGATCATTTCTTGATCTACCACTTACCAGTTGTGTTAAATTGATGGAAGTCCGAGGAAAATCCCCCCGGCCAACCTGTTGTGTAACCGTGGTGGCTGACTTAGCTTCTCTAATTCATGTCGTTGATATGTAAAAGGGAGAACACTGCCTTGATCCCCAAACCTGGTGTTGAGTATGAAATGTGACACCATGTATCATCAAAGGGAAGTACATGGTTGAGCAAAGGTTTGGTCTTCCAAAGCTACTTCTGCCACCCCCAAGCCTGGCTAAGCTTTACCCTCTATCACTAACTCTTCAGACCCACCACCATTTCAAGAAGATAATGATCATAGCACTGTCAAGGTCTAGTGAAAGCCTTCTTGGCTGTACTGTTAGAATATAAAGAATGACACTAATTTCAACCATAGGACTATTTGTTATCAAACTGCGTCTTCTCAAAACATGTCAATACTATTAACATTAAGAGAACAGACAGCCAAAAATGTTTTTTTGAAGGAACAAAGACCCTTATCCAAAATGTTGGTTTTATATAATCCAGTGATGGTCCATTCAAGAATAGGCTGACTAGCCAGATTAAGATAAAATCAATGGAAAAGAAAGGTGCATTTTGATATCAACTCTCCATAATGAACTATAGTAAACCTGCCACTGTGATTAACCAAATCCTTTATCATTGACCAGCAAGCAAGAGGTGGGGAAACAGTGAGATGGAGCCCTTTGGGGTGATTAGCAAAGTAAAGAGGGCTGCCAGATCTCAAACTCCCTGAATGCAGACTGATTTCGGTGATATATCTGGGCTTGTCTTCATCTGGAGATGCAAAAACTATACTTGCCAATTCACCTATGAAGCAGAAAAGCTGTGGTCTCCTAGTAGACCACTGTCTTATTTTACCTGACATAGTCATATCTCCTATAAAGTCACAAAGCTTGAGATAATCATTTTGAAATTTCAAACTATAACAATCTCTATTCCAGGTTCGGCACCTGTAGCTCAGCAGTTTTCACATACACTGGAGGTGGAGGGTTTGAATTCAGCCCGGGCCTGCCAAACAACAATGACAACTGCAACCAAAAAAAAAGCCAGGCATTGTGGCAGGTGCCTATAGTCCCAGCTACTCGGGAGGCTGAGGCAAGAGAATCACTTAAGCCCAAGAATTGGAGGTTGCTATGAGCTGTGACATCATGGCACTCTACCCAGGGCGACATAGTGAGACTCTGTCTCAAAACAAACAAACAAAACAATCTCTATTCCAATTCTTTACTTGATTTGTCAGGAACATAAACCCATGAGTAGGTTGGTGTCTCCTTGGAAGTTCTCTAGAGGGTCCCATTCTTTAATTGAGCTGGAGGTCTAAGCAATTATTTATCTGTTTCTGATGTTTAGTAGACCTCCCAGAGATTGATTGACTTGATCTGGGCTACTTTAAAATCTTCCCAAGTGATTCTATTGCTCAGACAACATTAAGAACCACTGGATAGAGAGGAACAAGCATGTTAACACATTGGTAGAGTCTATCAATTTATCTCAAAATGTGCAATCTTTAAAAATATGCGTTTCACTTTGTCCAATTATGGAAAAACAACACAAAAACATATACATATATGTGTGTCTATGCATAGAAAAAGGATTGGCAGAATAAACACAGATTAGCAATAGTTTTCTTTTCGGGTGAAGTTATGACTTACTATTTTCTAATTTTCCCACATTTTCCAAACATTTCTTCCCTGAACCTCAATTACTTTTGAAATCAGAAAGAAGGGACAATTTCTATTTGATTCTAATAAAAGTAAAGAAGCATTTTATAAGTTTCTGTTGTGTCCTTGACCCTGTGTTCAGTGAAGGATATAAAATATGTGTAAGATGTGGTCTCAGGGAGTTTGTAATCTAGTTGAAGAGGCCCAGCTAAATCCCTGCAGACCTCTGTGTCTCTATGTAATAAACATGAAGGTCCTGGCACTGAGCAAATGTGTCATATTTCTGTGCTGGATTGCCAGTTAAGAGAGGGCTAGAATCGTAGGAGCACCTAGCTTTGTGCCTTACATTTGGTAGACCTCAGTAGTCTCTTAGATATTTGTGGAATGAATGAGTTCAGAGAGGAAAAAGATTACAATGAAGCCACAGTGCGGAGAGTGAGATGAGAGGCCAGTCTTGATGACATGAGTAGGGTCGGTTTCAATGGCAGCCACCCCCTTGCCAGCTTAACACAGACCAGCTTGGACAAAGGCCGGATGGGTTGGGGGGGGAGGGACAGTTTGTGCATGTGACCAAGTGCAAGAAGCCTTGTCTATCACAGTGACTGTGCCAAACAAAGGGGTGGAACTGTAGCCCAAGGGTGAGCCTGGCCAGAGAGCCATGGATGAAAAAGAGGCTTCAGTTATCGAGTAAATAAATGCCAGAATCCGCATTTCCTGCTTACAAGAGAAGCATCCACAGTGCTCCCTTCTTCATTTACATAACACAGTTTGGGGAAATGAAAAATGCTTTACAAAGTCCAGTTGTTTCTTTTAAACATATCAAATGGGAAGAGGAAGCGCATTAGCTCATTTAGCAAACAGAGAGATTGGCTGGAAATACATGATTTTTGTTTGTTTCATGCAAGAAAATTTGGCACAAGGAGTCGAATATCTTTGCATGAGACATTCTCCAAAAGAAGCCGGGAAGAACGTGATTCTCACTGTCTGAGTGTTGTGCCATCAATCTAGCCAGGCCTGTGACACCCAGCCCAGGATGGGGTTCCAGAAACTCTGGCATTTTCTAACTATCCTAAAAGCGTAATGGAATGTACTTAGAGGAAAGACAGAAATGTTTTTAAATGTCATCTGGGAATGATTTCCATTCAAGGGCCGTAACACCTTCCCCCACATCCCCATCTCGCTGTGGAGCCATGACAACTTCTGCACAGCCCCTGTGGCTGTGTAGACCTCAGGAAAACACACAATGGCAGAAAGACTCATGATGGGACTCGTTAGTCAGAAAACCTCTCCAGGCAGTCAGTTGCAGTGTTTAGAAACGCTCACCACCATGACATCCACTCTTTCCAGTTACCCTCAAAATACTTTCCAGCCAATTCTGAAATAGAAAGCACAGTTGATTCCTAGCCCAGTTTCCCGAAAATGAAAAACTAGACTTAGGTCTTCCTCAAGTGTTTTAAAAAGTAAATAGAATAATTCTGAATGCAATGAAGACTTGCAGGGTCCAAAAGTTGCTGACCCCACCCAGCACATGCACAGCTGATGGAAAACTCAAATCATCTGTAACATTGGTGTTGTCCACTCCCCCTCCCCAAAGTGTCTAAAGAAAGAATCAGTGTCCCCAAAGATGCCAGAGACTCACTAACTGAATAAGCCGAGCTGTCCTCCCTGTGAAGGGTGGGCCTGGCGGGCGCACTGTGCCCAGTCCTCAGCCAGACCTCATCAACCACTGTCAGCTTCACATCTGGTTTCGGCTTTGGAATTCCGAGGTGTCACCCCAGGGAGCAGCACTGGAATTTATCAGGCGCTCCTGGCTATCAGCTTGGTTTTTTCTAAACTAAACAGAGGAATCAATTCTTCTGGTTGCTGGGAAGCCCTGGAATTCCACAAGGTTCGGGTCTGCAATCGGGGTGAGTTCTGAACACCCCTCTACGCTGGCAGCATTTGAGCGCTCATGGGAGGTGCCACGAAAGTTCCCCCCAAACTAGCTCTGCTTCTGTGAAATCCTTGGGCAAAACATACAAAAAGGAAAATGATATGGTGGAGGTCATGGTTAAGGGCATGCTATTTAAAGTCACAACTGTCGACTCTGTTTTTGTCACTTAGGGAGTGACTAGCTCATCAGGCTTGCCCAGGATTGAACAGTTTTAAAACTGAAAACCCTGCATCTCCAGAACCTGGTCGTCCTGGGCAAGCAGAGCTGTCGGCCACCCTAGACGCAGACTGTGGGACTCTGGGCAAGTTAACCTGGTACTAAGTTTCCACATCTGCAAAATGGGGGTAACAGTCACACCTGCCTCATTAGTTGGCTCTGAGGATTGTGGTGAGTAAAGGGTGACAGTGCTCATGCCCTGGCCATGCTAACAGCGTGCGTTAGTTATTACCACTCTCAGGTAACTTGACTACGTAGCAAAAGGACAACAAACTGCCCCATGGGACTGTGGCGCTCAGCTATTTTGCTTCAATGTTGAATCATCTTGAATAAATTACTTAATCTCTTTGAGCCTCACTTTCCCCATCTGTAAAATGGGGATAACGTAACCCAGGGGGCAGTTTGGTAGCCTAAGCCTCCGTGCCATACCTGGTGACAAAGAGCAAGCTCCAAAGAAATGACAGCTGGGTCAGTCACTATCATGACCACAGTTACTGGCAGCAGAGAGGGTGTGCTCCTAGCTAGCGTGGGGTGAGAAAGTCGCCTCTTGTGACAGCCTGTCCACCACGGTGCTGTGTCTGCATCGCGGCTGTGACTGGGAACGGCTGGACCGAGGGGCTCCTTCTGGAGAAGGGACACGCGGGTCGCAGCAGGCGCCGCTCGCCCAGATAGCGCTGTTCAAGGCGTCTGCCCTCTGAATGCTCGGGGATCAGTTCTCAGAGTAATTGGGTGATCTTAGGAGAGGAAGAGTGGCAGGGAGACAGCAAGCGGAGGGCACGTGGGCAGCTCCTCGCGGGCCTGCTGTTCAGCTGTGCCTCGCAGCAGCCCCTCCGTACGGCAGTCAACAGTCTCTGCAGCAAAGACGGAGGTTATAAACCACTGCTGCTGACTGCCCTTGGTTCTACCCCCTCTCAGTACTCAGCCTCAGGGCACGGTCCAGCTTCAGTTCAAGTTCTTTCTGCCTTAGGTGCAAATCCCAGCCGTGTGGGACCTTCACAAAGTTCCTTAATCTTTCTGTGCCTTGATTTTTCATAGCAGAGTGGGGGTATAATAGGACCGTCCCTCCTCAGAGGGGTGACATGAGGACTGACTGGGTTAACACCTGTATAGCAGGTAAAACAGGAAGCGTTGACTGTAATTATGTTCCCTTTACGGGTCAAGAGTTGGAAGAATTAAAGAGATACCGCCTCAGATTCGTACGCACACTAGCCCCATAACTGATGGGAAACGATAGAAAAAGAGAGTCGTGAACTTTAGGGGAAGGACATCCACTTCCTCCAAGCTTCCCCATCAGATGACAATTGGCCTGTATGGAGACTGCTGTTTCTCACACCTGTCAGCACCGGGGAGATCCATCCCGTAGGAACGTGTCGGCATCTTTGGTAAACTGAGGCCGCTGTGCTTGATTAGGTCGCCCCGGACTACTAACGGACAGGATCTGGCCAGAGCCCGTCGCCCTCCCCACTGCACCCTCCAAGCCAAGAGGTGGGGATTCCAGCTGCCCGTAACTGGGCCTGCGTTTGCACGTCACTCTCCAGCTTGTTTTGAATTTTCCCTTTTTATGAGCAAATGAAACAAGTAGTTGGAAGAGCCGGGGACATTTTCCCTGGTGGTTTGGAGGCAGAAGGAAGGCTCTGAAGACGACAGCAGTGTGTGGCCGGCGGGGCTGTGGGAAGCTCAGCCCCGCTAGTGACCTCCATTACTTATTAACTGATATTTATTTCACCCGTGACTGCACAAAAATGCTAAATTTTGTAATGTATGGTTTCTGGTGGCTATGCGAGTGGCCGTGTAATTCAGTCCCAGGGAACACGCGTTTTATCTCAGGGGGAGAGAAAGTAATCCACACAAGGAAGAATGACTTTGCCTGATGCTTTCAGACCAAAGAGATAATTATTTAAGAAGATACAGGTATGACCAGTGAATTATAAAAAGTAAGCATCCAGTCTGAACTAAGAAAGTACCTAAAATAGCTTCTGTGCCTGAGCACCAGAGGGGTCACGTGAATGGAAGTTGATTATTTTTCCTTGAATCTTTTCCAAGTAGCACAATCAGGACTTAATTAGCAAGCACAGGCCCTGCTCGAGGGGCACTCAGGGAGCTCACGTGGGCCGTTTTGGAAGATGATGACTGATGCATTTATTTTTATCCAAACACAATAAAGATTTCTAGTGCTTTCCCTTAAAGGGGTTATAAAGTGATTAGTTACCATGTACTGCAACTGCATAGGTTGCCTTCTTCCAAATAAACAAAAAATTGGATCAAGGCAGCCCGCAACTATTAAAACATAGCTGGGGCTCTGCGCCTATGGCTCAATGGGCTAAGGCGCCAGCCACGTACACCTGAGCTGGCGGGTTCGAATCCAGCCTCCGGGCCCGCCAAACAACAATGACGGCTGTAACCAAAAAATGGCTGGGCGTTGTGGCGGGCACCTGTACTCCCAGCCACTTGGGAGGCAGAGGCAAGAGACTCGCTTGACCCCAGGAATTGGAGGTTGCTGTGAGCTGTGATGCTATAGTACTCTATCCAGGGCGATAGCGTGAGGCTCTGTCTCAAAAAAAGAAAAAAAAAAGGAAAACATAGCTGGGCCAGCACAATTAAAAGTATAGACAGGCTAATGGAAGGCACAAGAAAAAAACCAGCCGCTCTGAGAATCTTCTGGGCTACTTTAACACACCCCAAGGACACCTCCATCCCCCGGGTTCTTACGGAGTGCTGGGGATTCAGTTGTCTGGGAGATGAGCAGGATTGTTCTCCCAGGGAAGATGTCTATATTCTGATTTAGAGAAACAGTCATTTTAAAAGGAAAGAAACATGCACTATAACTGTCAAAGAGCGTAACTGGTGGGGTGGGGGTGGCCGTCCACTGCAGACTGGTGGCCAGGGCGTCCCTGGGAGGAGCTGACGTCAAGCCTTGTGTCCACTTCATCCTTCCTGCACCCTCCTGTCCTCTCCTGCTTGGAATCACGGGCGTGGCTGAGCCTCCCTGGACCCCAGAGG
Organism: Arctocebus calabarensis; assembly: GCA_963573935.1. Taxonomy (NCBI): domain Eukaryota; kingdom Metazoa; phylum Chordata; class Mammalia; order Primates; family Lorisidae; genus Arctocebus; species Arctocebus calabarensis. The sequence goes on from CAUYON010081153.1 coordinate 57,706, forward strand.
TGGGTAGAAAGACCAGTCGTCAGTTTTCTCTCCAGCACCCCCCACCCCCCCACCCCGTTATTGCTCCTCTTCTTTGGTCTCACTTTCGCTCTGCACTTTCCCCATCAATGCCACTGGGTTCAGTATTCCAGGCACTTGCCAGGAGCTTGCGTTTGGGGAGCTGTTGAGCATAATGTTCACACCTAGGCTGCCAGACCAACCTCACTCATTTTCCTAGACTCAGCTCACCGACCACCCCAACAAAGAGCAGAGACCCCCTTCCACGTTCTCCCAACACTCGGCCGCACCGCGGTCTCTGATAACATGGCGTGGCAGTTTTTCTGATTTGGTGTCAGTCTTCTCAACTGTGTAGTATTTTTCTTTGCATCCACGGTGTCTAATATTAAACCTTGATATATAATAGTTATGCTAGAACTGCTCATGGAGTTGCTGCTCCATTCCAGGCACTGTTGGGCACTTCGCATGCATCTTTAAACCTCGTAAACTTGGTGCCCTTTTCACATATGCAAAAGGAAGCTCAAAGCAATTAAGGGACAAGTCCAAAGTTACAGAGCTGGTAGGAGGGAGACCCATGGTGTTAGATTCACACCCAGATGTTGGTTAAAACTGAGAGCCTGTGCTTTTTCCACATTGCTGTGCCATCTCGCCTAGGAGGCCCTCTGAAAGTCTTCACTGAGTGAAAAATATTTATTTCAATATCACTCTAACAAAAACCACACTGTAGCAGCATAATCTATCATGGTGATGATTACTCCTATCACATGTGTGATAGTCGTTCAGCTCAGATCAAATAAAATTTACAAAATTATTAGGAAGGTATGTGGGGGGAAAAGGAAGATTAATTTCAAAAAAGCATCTTTCTGTCTTTCTTATCTTGATGGTGTTGAACTGGAGTATAGGGAATAAAAAGGAAGGTAGTGAACTTGCTGAGCAAAACCAGTGTGGGAATCCCAGCCAGCCACAGTCGGGCCGGGGGAAGAATCCTGCAATTCGCAAAGTGCTAATTTGGTAAAAAGAACACCAAAGGGCCACTGTTGTTCCTCAGGTGAATTCAGCAGTGTTTATATCTAGCCCTGTGGAGCAAGACTTGCCCAGAGTGTTAGCCATCATGGGGCTGATGTGTCCTGACGGTTAGCTGAGAATGACACGGGGCTGCAGACGGGAATCCCACATTTTAAAGCTGGTTCTATTGGCCACAGCTGTGGGACTGGACTTCTTTTCCTCTATGCCGAAAATATAAATCTCTCAGTGAAATGTCCTCATATTGTGGTCTTCTGACATAGTGTCACTGCATTTGGAATTCAGATTGTTTGGATGGTGTATGGAGGCTTTAAAACATTGTCCCTGTATTAGGGTTTTGGGTGTTGTTGTTGTTGTTGTTGTTGCTGCTGTTGACAGGGTCTCACCTTGTTGCCCAGGCGAGAGTACAGTAGGATCGTCACAGCTCATAGCAACCTCAAACTCCTGGGCTCCAGCAATCCTCCTGCCTCAGCCTCCTGAGTAGCTGGGATTACAGGCATACACCACCATGCCTGGCTACAGATAGGATCTAGCTCTTGCTCAGGCTCGTCTCAAACTCCCAGCCTCAAGCGATCCTCCTGCTTCAGCCTCCCAGAGTGCTAGGAATACAGGTGTGAGCAACCACATTGGCCCTCCTCAATTTTTTTTTTTTTTATTATTTTTGGGGATTCATTGAGGGTACAAGAAACCATGTTACACTGATTGCATTTGTTGGTAAAGTCCCTCTTACAATCGTGTTTTGCCCCTAAAAGGTGTGGCACACACCAAGACCCCACCCCCCTCGCTCCTTCCCTCTCTCTGCTCTTCCTTTCCCCACCCCTCCCTCATTCTTTCTCTCTCTGTTCTCCTCTTCCCTCACCCCCACCGTGTCAATAATTGTCACTAATTGTCCTCATATCAAACTTGATTACGTGGGATTCATGCTTCTTCATTCTTGTGATGCTTTACTAAGAATAATGTGTTCCACTTCCATCCAGGTTAATACAAAGGCTGTAAAGTCTCCATTTTTTTTTTTTTTTTTGAGACAGAGCCTCAAGCTGTCACCCTGGATAGAGCGCTGTGGCATCACAGCTCACAGCAACCTCCAATTCCTAGGCTCAAGAGAGTCTCTTGCCTCCACCTCCCAAGTACTTGGGACTACAGGCGCCCGCCACAATGCCCAG